>JBBMOI010000011.1:1145000-1247500 GCA_038088405.1 Porites divaricata
TCAAGGAATAAGGATGGATTGGTAAAAAAAAATCAGGTGTTAATATAATTAAAATAATGTTAGTGAGTGAAGGCTTCTCACATGAAATTACCATCTTCATGTACTTTTAAAAAGGGCTTGCAGGGCCAGTTTTGCTTCTCAAGGTCTATTACTTGTTCCAACATTTCAACTTAATAACACTTTTTATCATATAGACGCGAGTGTTTAACTGGAAACTATACCACTCGTAAAATTCATAAAAACTACATCCGGGATCCAGGTGGTTTATTTTCCATAATCTCACACGCAAGTTTATCGATGACGTAATTTCGGTAATTACCCTCCATTACTTTATTGACGTTTTTTTGTCTATATAATACAAAGAACATTACCTGGCAGCTTGAAGATATGAATTTTATTTTCTTGTGGCAAAAACAATATCTTACTCACTCGCTGCGCTCATTCATAAAATCTTGTTTTGCCACTTGAAAATAAAATTCATATCTTCACGCCACTGTGTAATATTCTCTATCTAAGTAAAATTTCTTGCGAAAGAGCAGTCAGCAGCACTAAACACTATGCCACAAACTGTCATAGCCCCCTGAGACAAAAATGCATGTAACATGTGCAAGTGTATGGAAATTATACATGTACTAAAAGTTGCCGGTCTAACTTTGTTTGTAGAATGACAGTCAAGCAAAACAAGGCAAACTAACACAATTTAGAAAGAAAAAATTATACTCAAATTTGTGCCTGGCAAATTTTTTGCCACATCCACATTTTGGGAACGTTCAACTGCATGGGCTCTTGAAGAAATTCAAGAATTTATTCTAAATCAAGGATACTTTAAGAGTATCCTTTTAATTAAAGGTCTTTTTAAAACCTTGTTAACTCTGTGACAAAAAGACAAAATAACATTACATGTACATGGTATGTGCTTAATTCCATTAGTCAACTTACCAAGAAGAGACAAAATACTTGCTAGAGCAGCAAAAGTACCTCCTACACCCTGTGTAATAAAAAGATTTACCTATCATTGTAATGCATTTTGGTTCAATCAATAAAGTATTAAAGCACAGCACAAATACAAAAATATCTGAGACATGCCATAGATGAGGCAACATCAATCCCCATGGCACAGCAAGCAAAAATAAAAATCAACAATAAACAAGTTTAAATTCCCACCTGTCCAGTCATGACGGCACCAGTGTATTTTGGAGGCATCATTCCACACACACCAAAAAGTCCACCCTGATAAACAGCACTAAACACTGGAGAGAAATATCAAACCGTCAAAGGTTAGTTGACAGCCAAGAAAAAAAGAACAAGTCAAGCTTTTTTTCTAGTACTAGTACTTACTGTTGATTAGGATAATAGTTCCAATGGTTACAATAAAGAACTGATTAGTCCCTGAAAAATCAAACAGAGGGCCAGTTATAGTAGTGAAAGCCATCTTGATAAACAGCAAAGGAAACTTAAAAATGAAATGGAGAAAAGAAAAAAAGAACAATCCAGTTTTTAAAATGCTCTCTCGATATGATCTGCAGTGTCTACAAAACCAAACTTAATAAATATTATTTTGTCAACTTACAATTTGATGTGTCAACAACGACAAGAGCGGTTGTCAAAACAAAGCACAATGTCATGATACAGACTGATACGAGCATGCGCACTTGGAGAGAAACCCTAAGAGAGGAAAATTCAGAAAAATGGTACACCTTTTAATCTCAACTTTTACCTGGTTATTGATGAAAAAATTTCCATTTATCTGCATAACGCAGTGATATTTGAAAAACAACCTAGTTACAATAGAACTGAGGTCTAGATTTGTGCATATTGTTGTTCAATTTCATCCTTGCTTTAAATTTTAATTTCTTTTGTTTCGAAAACATTATCATACATTACCATACCAAAAAACAAAAGGAAGGGAAATTTAAACTAAAGATAAACTTGAACCACAACATATACATGTAGCTAATAAACATACATTTTTGTTCATGATAAAAGTCAGCATGCAAAGAAAGTTGTGTCCAATAGCCCAGGGCTTGTGGATTTTGCTATTAGGCTAGTGATGACGGGCAAGTACTGTTTTTTGGGGAAATTCAAACTACAGCAGAATTGTAATCAATCCCGCTAAACAAAAAGGGTTTTCACGCTAGTTGAAATGACTTGTGGGCTAGTACATGCTAGCCACAGCTTGCTGGAAGGGCAGGCTGTAAAACCGACTTTCCTTACCTTGCACCCTGAAAGTGATACACGTATTGCAAGGATCCTATGGATTATATGTTTTTTACTCTCAATTGGGCATACTCAAGAAACTTTCTTTGCACAGCGAAGATCAAAATGATATTGCAACAAAAAAAATATGATGATATCAGTTTTACCAGTAGTACTCACAGCCTAGGGCCCTACAAGTGGAGTTATTACATGTACTTGACAGTGACAGGATAAGCTCAGTCAGCATAGCACTTGACTGCAGACTGGGAGGTTGCAGGTTCCCTGGGCTAGACCATTACTAACTAAGAATAACTGAGAAATGAAGGCACTCCCTTTCCACTGCAAGGGGCTTGACCTTTGCATGGCTCAGATGACCATGTAAAATGGCAGTCCTGTCTCCAGTAGGAGACTTAAATATAGTGTCTTTAATTAGTACTTCCATGCTAAATACATTGACACTCAAAGAAAGCGCATTTATAAATTTTTGTACAGCCTGTAGCATGTTAGGTAATAACTGATAGCCAGTGTATGAAATACTCAAAAACCTTTTGTGGTGTTTGTTCTTGAAAAGCTCTATCCTCTTACCCGCTAGTGTAAACTCAAAGGTCAAAAGTAGATTTTCTTTGGAAGTGGTATAGTTTTGAGTCCACGATAACCACTGACTAAAGGCACTTAAGAATCATTTATTACATAGCCGGAAAAATACTTACTTGTGTTTGAAAAGAGTGTTTATTAAGAACATGATAAGATTAGGGGCCATAGCTGCCACAGAGAAGTAGTTCTCAAAGTCATGTGCCCAGGCGCTCCCCTTCAACTTTTGTGCAAAATACTGCAACAAACAGGACAAAGCATACTATCAACTAAACTGATAATTATACACAGGACTTACAGCTGTAGGAGTTTACTCATGCTATTATTCTCAAATTAGACGATATCAACTTTTGATATTCACTACTACCAGCTGATTGCATTCTGGAACGTTTGGTTGACTGTAACTTTGAAAGGACAATACAATATTATAGAAGTTCCAAATAAAAGCTTTGCCAAAAGCATTAGCATAGTAAGCAGTAACTAAAACATGAACAATAAAGTACTGTGTACTTACTGCATGGGCAGTTATAAACATGTTCCATGGCAAAAGAGTCCCTACTCCTTGAATGATCATAATTAGGTAAACCACATAAAAACTGCAAGCAAGATTAAAATCATCCATAAATTCTCTTGAAGAATATTTAAACTGGCCAGCAGGACAGAAAACTGACGTTTGATCACCAGATATGTTTCTATGATATAAAGGAATAATTATAGTGTTGCAAAGTACAGAGTAAAAATAAAAATATCTATGTACAAACAAGAAGTTTCTTTGCACTACCTTTAAATTTTTCATCTTTTCTTTAACTCTAAATTAAGTGAATTTTTAGTTGCAAAGTAAAATACACCAATAAAGATGCTATTTTGATGCTGTTGACATGTTACTCCTTCCTCACCTAGAATACTTTGCATTCTGTTTTCAAAGTCGCACCACTAACTTCAAGGACAGTTTTACGAACGTTAAACAGGATGCTAAGGGCCACTTCATTTTGAGAATTCAAGGAAACTAGCCTGACTGGCCACCAAGCACTGGAGTTAATTTTTAGCTCTGCATCAAAGAACCCTCAAAGACTCTGACTTAGTCACTTAATATTGTGTTTTGGGGAGAGTCTTCAAATAAAACATTTCAGCGTTTTATATTCTACAATTGAAATAAAAGAACCATTAGAAGAGTTGCTGATCTCTCTTATAAGTCCACACCACATAAAACGTATCTAACCCTAACCCATCCTGGGTCCAGTGAAGTATGTGCCTGTAATTTACAAAGAGGCTTCCAAATCATAACGTGATGTAACTGTGACAAAACAACCCATGTGCTGGTCCCTTTTGCTGGATAGAGACCATAACATGGTTAAAATCTTAAATACTAGTAAGCAGACCATTGCTCTTAGGGACCATGAAAAGTGTGGTCATTAAAATGAAGTTTTTGGCTAAGAAAATGACTAAGATTTTTTTCACTTTGGTCTGAGACATATAAGGAGTTACAATATGTTGTCAACAGATCAATAGTTTAGGGTTTCACATATGTAAACCTTAATGACACACAATTAAACACTTGTGATCTACAGCGCGTCTTGTTCACTGTATTTTGGTCCCATCTAGTACCGTATAAAACTTATTGAAACATAAGGTATGGGGGCAATGTAAGTCAAAAATCATAACAAATAGCTTATATACAGTCTAGGACCAAATCTACTTTAAAAAGGAATATTTCTACACAGGTATTCAGTACAACACATACAAAAGCATTTTGAAAGAATCAATTTCACAGTCAATCAATGCAAGACTAGGCACATATATTCCTTAACATCGAAGTTTACATTCATTCTTGGTGTTAAATTTCTGTAAGGATATTACATAACTCTATCACATAAAACTGAACGAAAGAACCTAACCAAAGCGTCGTCGTCTAATTCTAAGGTGCTTTGAAATGACAATCACAGTACATGCACATCAAAATGCAGAATGATGAAATCATACGTTTGAACTCAAACTGCATCTAGTTCACCAAAGTTCACGTTCTGCATCTAGCTCACAAAGCTTAGAAAGCGAACGGAGCTGTATACTAGAAAGCGCTGTTTAACGAAAAGGTAATGGAGGAAAACGTTCTTAACAAATCGTTATTTGCATCTAATATTCAGGCGGTATGCTGAGAATACAAAAGGCTGCCAATAAACAATAATTATCAAAGCATCTGAGTGTCATTTACTAAACCATCTTTTGATTTAACGAGTCTCAAGAGCACCAGATAATGGAAATATATGCCGTGTTATGGTAAAATTTACAAACAAAAATTCTTGGGACAAGAAAACAGCACATGATAAGGTTTCAAGTGTCTAGCAAATTTTTTTTAAAAGGCCTACAGATTCTGTTACCAATCAAAGCACGCCCGATCATATCACGTCCATCAAAAGCGGAAAGTAAGAACGGTTGCCCAGATCCCTTCATTTATACCTACAATATCTCACCTAAACTATATCTACCCTACCTATCTCGAGGTTCCATTGTAACAAGGAGAGATTTCTTCGCTGCACTCTTTTCTTTCTTGTCGAGAAAGGTTTTGGTCTCATTCTTCAATTCTTCGCCTCCGGCACCCATGTCAAATTTCTTTTAGCAAAATCTGTCAACTTCCTGACCCTCAAACTTAAGTGAAACTCCAAGCGAAAAGTGTACTAAAGCACAGGATTAATATGCTAGATTTGAAGCTCCAGAGAAGTTCTTTCCTCTACAAGAAGAGACTACCCGACAACACTTCGCTCTCTCTTCTTCTTCAATTTCAACCGCAAATCTTTTTTGGCAGGGAGCGGTTACAGAGACCGGAAACAGCCGGGGTTTTCCAGACCAACAGCAATCAATAACTGTGGGGGAGGTGTTAAAAGCAAATGCTAAACATCAGGTTTTGGTTTTTACACTATCTACATTTAAACTACCTAGCTACTTAAATATTTTAAGAACTTCATTTAAAAAAAAAAAAAACAAAAGCTACAGCTAAATTTCAGTTATCCATTGAAAAGGTGTTCAAAACTCTCCACTTACTACAGCCCCCTCAATTTCAACTAATCACGTGAAAGTCACGCTTGTAACATGCAGCCCTGAAATCATCGTGATTATTTTTATTTCTTGAGTTCATGATCGATGGAGGCAATTTCTAGTTTTGGGAGACTAAAATAGCCTTTTTTAGCTCATTATAAATCAAAAAGTCTTTATTGTATCGATTTGTTCGCGACTATGCATTGCGTGGTTTCGTCGTTTGATGATATCTGTAAAACATTTCATGTGCTAATTTCACAACGAATTTGCATCATTATTTTCTAGAACGAAATGGGCAATCCCTTCCCCTCCGTAAATTATAAAGCACCAAGAGGCGAATTAGTTCAGTTCGTTCTTTGAAGCAACAATATCCTTCCTTTAAAAAAAAAAATTCTACTGGTAACACAGCGCTGATAACGGATCGTCAGTGATATCATCAAAATTGTAGCTCAATCACTCCACTTCCGGTTCGAGAACGGTCAAGTTTCCGTCAAGTTCAAAATCAGTGTCTCATGATTTGAGGTCCTCTCTCGTGCTAGATATTTGAATTTCCTCCTTTGATTTAACCGACTTCCTCAGGAAAGCAAAAAAGGTCTGAATCTATAAATACAGTAATAGTATATCTGATAAGTTCAGGTCATAACATGATATGTACCCAGAGTAATAATATTGTCAAGGGTGAGAAGAGAAAGTGCAGTCGATCGCTGATTCACTCCCAGGATAAAGTAGCCTGCGTAGCTGGCGGTATTGTGTCGCTGAGATTAAAGTTTCTCGCGGCTTCGCCGCTTGTGGCGGTTCTGCCACCAAATCTCACTAGTACACAATACTGCCAGCTATGCAGGCTATGGATGAAGACCCACAAAATGGTTTGTGAGAAAACCTGGAAAGGTAATCAAATACTGCAATCTTGTTCCCAGGGTTCTCTCTTAATCTTTCCTGCAGTAAGAGAAAGGTTGCATGTACCTGTGGTCAAGATATGTAGCATGTGTGCAGACCCCCCCTCCTCTCAGGAAAATTCTGAGAAAGGAGGGGAGGGGGATCTGTACACAGGCTAAGATAATGTTTTTGTTAAGATAAAATTCTGCTATAACAGTATCTTATTAAACTGGGACAAAAAATGTTAACTTTGTTACGCCAGAATGTTGGTTATATTGGGCTGGCTTCGCTTGGACTCTTAAACAGAAAAATATATCCAGGTTTTTTTGGGAAGTGGGCTGGGAAAAAAAATTTCTTCCGCCCATAACCAGTTTAAAAAATCCAGATATCCAGCTAGAAATACATTTCAAAATGCCACAGCCACAACCAATAAAAGGAAGTAAAATTTTTGGCTTAGTGATAATTTGCTCATCTTACAAGATCTCCAAATGCAACTGGTCAAAGATCTCTTAACATAATGAAACAATGAAATATAACCCCACATTTTGAGAGTTTCTGTGTAAAAAAAAAAATGGGCAGCTGTTCTCAAATTTTTCTAGAAACTGACTCACAACTCTTACACCCCTCATTTGTAAAGTGGTCATTTTTTATAGATTGAAGAACTTCTACTCATTCCTCGAGGCACTCTCTAATCCTCCCACTGACAGAAGAAAGGGAGAGGGAAATGCAAATACAATAGTTAAATAACAACAAAGATGTGGCCTCCTCCAAGGCCCTGTTGTTGGTTTTCACGACGTCACTAAAATTCAAACTACAAAACTATGGATCCTACTGAGATTTTACTTTCATGATGTATTAGAGCAGCTGAAAACTAATTTTCATACAAATTTTCGCTTGAAAAGGGTTCTTGGTCTTGTGACAGAGTACGCTTGAATTTCTAAGTTTTTACATGAAGTGGCATTTACATGACGGGCTGAGAGAGCTGACATGTAGGCTAAAAAAGTGATGTATTTTGGGGAATTTTGCTATCTAGACAGTTCATGTATCAGAAAAACATTTACTTTAATGTTTATGAGGTGGGCACCAGCATGGTGTCTCCATACAAAATTATCTCTATACATTTGGGTAAAACAATTCTTCAGCTATCTCATATACAGAATATTCTTCTGTCCTGAATCTTGGTGAGGGTCTTTGCATATTTACCTCCATTCATTTCCCAGATTCTGGACTTTATGTATTGAACGGTTTTATTTTTATTTTGATCTATTTTGAATGGCGTGACACTAAAAAACAGCGATACTCCAAATGATGGGTATGCACTTCAGACTAGGGATAATGTGCCCCACCCCAAACCACTTCAGAGAGACTCTAGGGATAGTTGACTCTATCCCCTTGAAACTGAATAACCCTTCATAGGACCTAATGTTTTTGTCACTTTGACAGTCTGTCACTTTTAAGGAGTCAGTCTCCCTCCCTCCCAGCCATTTTTGTCTCGTCACACAATGCTCCTCCCTAACAAATGGATTGTTGCGTGATGAGACAAAAACGGCTGTGAGGGAGACTAAGAGCCTGTTTACCAGAAGGTGGGGGACCCCAGGTAGGTGAGGTAACATGTGGCAGGTTACCCTACCTAAGCGGGTCACCTCACATATCTGAGAACCAACCCTCCATGCAAACAGGCCCTAAAGTAGCCACTGTATCTCATCATATAATACCTTATTCTCACTTAATTTTGCAAAAAATCATGAGCCATATTTCACTAGAATCAAATTCACGATTTTTAGGAAAAAATACAATTGGAGTGTATTAAATTTTGCAAGTTTGGTATTCCTTAAATGTAGCAGTAACTTTTACCTCAGAACAAAGACAATTACAAAGAATCAACAGATGGAAAGTTTTAGGTTTCACGACTACACAAGTGAGATTTTGAAGAATTTAGCAGCAGAGGACAGTTCGGACAGCAAGAGTGATGCGGCGGAAGGCTGATGGACAAAATCAAAAAAACGGTATGATAGTACTTTCTATGCAATGCATGGCATGTAAGGTTTCAAAACACCACACAATAAACCCGACAGGCCTTATTAAAAGTACTAGAAATATATCGTCAAATCTACACCAACAAACTATCCTGTCTGGGATAAAACATCCTTTATGTATAAAAGTACGAATGAAATTGCTCAGACAAAATCTGGAAGTCTGGAAATTGCTGATCATGTTTAGGGGTGGCGAATGGTACCTCGAAAAACGTGGGTCTCGGAAAATTTTGGCAGGATCTCGAAATCTCGGGAGCGTTTTTGATAAGTCTCGAAGTCTCGTTTTTGCATGGTTTGTATTTACTTTTTTTGAGTCTCGAAACTTTTTACCAAAGAGTCTCGGGCTCGGATTTCTAACTAGGATCTCGGCGTCTCGGCGAGTCTCGGATTTTACCATTCGCCACCCCTATGTTTACGAAACCCTATGTTATGAACAGAAAAACGGATGATTTATTGTCTTGTAACATGTAACCATACGCGCGCGTTATCCTCGCGTGTACCGGTATAAATGATTACAACACTCCCCGGGATTGATTGCCCAAAGGTAAATCAACCATAACAGTTCTAAAGTAAATGATAAATGTCCAACGTTCAACGCAACTGACAAAATTGATGCACTAAACTCCTCAAAATTCAAGTTCAGTGTTCGCAAGTGTCCTCAAACAGGCTAGAAATTCGGATGAATACACTGCAAGTCAACTCTTAAGACAAAACAAGACTTAAAACTGATACTCTAAAGGTACTTGAATAACAACGATCTCAAATAGTCAACGTTTTAAGCATCTCTAAGAATGGTTCACTTCCAGTGGTACGAGATGTTGAAGTGTGCGTCTCAACACGGTCGGTCTCATTTGCGCATCTGTATTGAGAACTTGAATCTTTGCTGACCTCACAAGATTGTCCCTGCTCTTCAATAACTCCGTGACTTTGGCTAGCTTCCACCAACAACGCGCAGATCCTTCTTCCTTCAAAACGACAATGTCTCCTACTCTAATGGATTGTTCGATAGCTCCAGTTCTGTTTCGGTGATATTCACGCAACCCTAGAAGATACTCTTTACGCCATTGCTTGGTAAAACCTTCAAGCAATCTGAAATGGTATCTTGCTCTCTTTGTCAATGACTGGAACGTACTGATGACATTGCAGTGTCTCTGGTGTGGCATAGTGGCGATTTGGCGACCATATATCAAGTCTGCAGGAGTGAGTGAGTATGAGAGTCCTTCTTCATCATCATAGATGTAGGTCAATGGCCTGTTGTTCAGAGTAGCTTCTATCTCTACGACTAAGGTGCGGAGTTCCTCAAACGTTAATAAGGATCGTCCAACAGATTTCTTTAAGCACCGTTTTACACTACGCACGAGTCTCTCCCAGAAACCACCCCACCAAGGGGCTCGTTCCATGATGAACTGCCAATCAACTTGTCTGTTCGCAAGATACTGCTTCACTTCGCTAGACCTTGAAGTCTTCTTAACATCCACTGATGTGGACTTAAAGGTTTTCGCATTGTCCGTCAACACTTTGCTGGAAGTCCTCTTCGGCTAACAAATCTTCGGAATGCTTGTAAGAAAGACGAAACTGTCAAACTCTCTGTTAACTCAAGATGGACAGCACGTGTTGATGCACATGTAAACAGGCAACAATATGCTTTGCTGCAGTTCTCATGTGACGCAGAATTGACATATAGTGGTCCCGCAAAATCTATCCCTGTGTACGTGAAAGGCGGTCCCTCATAAACACGATCTGTAGGCAAGTCCGGGGATGGGGGAGCAGTGAATGGTTTCCCCTCATATCTTCTGCATATGGTACATTTTCTGATAACTCTCTTTACGGCTTCTCTTCCCTTCAAAACCCAATGTGTTTCTCGTATAGCATTCAATGTCTCTCTGACACCATTATGGTGAACATGATCATGTCTCTCTCTGATCAATAGTTCTGTGTATCTGTGGCGCGAAGGTAGCAATACTGGATTCTTGCTTTCTTCGGTTGCGTCTGCATTGTTAATCCGACCCTTACAGCGAATAATCTTGTCCTCATCAAGATATAGGTTGAATTGCTTCACGTGCTTGTCTCTCTCATAACCATGAAGAAGGTTCTGTCGCTCCGTAGCAAATGAATGAGCTTGCACACCTCGGATCCATGTGACCTCTGCAAAGTTTAGATCTTCAGCTTTTAGTTCCTTACTCTTGACTGCACTCCTGTCTCCCCTCAGTAACCGGATGAATTTCAACACGTAAGCAGTAACTCGCAGCAACTTCAACTTGGACCCATATCTTTCAATGTCCATTATTTCTTCCAGATTCTCATACAGTGTTCTATTGAGTGTCGCGGTTGCTAGTGAATGTGTTACGGCAGGTGTGTGCTTGATTAATTCTTCAGAACTCGTGTTAGGTGCTGATGTAGATGGTGTCTCGGGCCACAACTTTGAAGGCTCCCTTAAGAAGGTCGGTCCAGACCACCACAATTCACTCTCAACAAGATCCTTCCCAGAGCAACCTCTTGAGGGTATGTCGGCTGGGTTCATGTTCCCAGGACAAAATCTCCACTTCTCTATGTCTGTCAGTTTACGGATCACGTCCACTCTATGCTGAACGTACTGCTTCCACGGCCTCTGATTCTTGATCCAACAGAGTGTGGTGAATGAGTCCACCCAATAGTACACTTCTACTTCAAATGGCAGTAACTTGAACGCATTGCAAGCTGTGTCTACCAGTTTAGATAAAATGTAGGCACCTATGAGTTCTAATCTTGGGATTGATTGTTTCTTCAGTGGTGCAACCTTTGTTTTGGAGGCAATGAGCCGTACGTCAACATCTCCAGCTTCATACACTGTACACAGATAGGCAACCGCTGCAATGGCTTGTTCAGATGCATCACTGAACCAATGGAGTTGGCGACACACTGGCTTCTTGTTTCTCAAGAAATAACACCTGGGGATATTTAATTTGGCTAAGAATGAAAACTCATTGGAGAGATGGTTCCATTTTGCTAACATTGTTCCTTCTAAACGGTCATCCCAGTTCACTTTATCAACGCAGAGTTTCTGAAACCATATCTTCATGTTCACGACGAATGGGCTTAACAGACCAAGTGGATCGAACAGTTTGGCTGAAAGCTTAAGCACTGATCTTTTCGTTGGGGGCAGAGTCTTTAGATACTCCATGACACTGACAAATTCAAATCGTAACTCGTCACTCATAGTGTCCCAGTTCAATCCAAGGATCTTCACCTCTGACTTGTCATCTTCTTCTTTCATTTCCTCGCTGATCCTTTGCCTTACAATGCTTGAATTGGTTTTCCATTTGCGAAGGTTGAAACCTCCTTCTTTCATGATGGCCTTTGCCCTTTGATAAACATGAATAGCAGATTCATCATCACTGGCTCCACCCGGGAAATCATCAACATACAATGAATTAGCTAGCAATTCTGATACTTGTGGTTCTGGTTCCTTGTAATGTGATAAATGATGCTGAATTGTTCCATTCAGAATTGCCGGGCTCGAAGTTAGTCCAAATACAAGCCTACGAAACCTGTACTGCACAATGTCTAGTCTCTCCTCCTTAACATTCTTAAACCACAGAAATCTCAATTGGTCACGGTCAGCCGGATTAACTGAAATTTGATGAAATGCTTTCTCAATGTCAGCTGTCAGTCCTACAGGATAACTTCTGAACTTGGCCAGTACTTCAAATACATGTGGAGTTAAATTTGGTCCCTTTTCTAAACAGTCATTCAATGAGTAGTGATTCTTGTCCACTCTTGCTGAGCCATCAAATACGATACGTAGCTTTGTAGTCTCCCTGTCTTCTCTCAAAACTCCATGATGTGGTAGAAAATGAGCACCCTCGAAATCTTCCTCACTTTTAGGAACCAACTCTATAATCCCAGCTTCTAATTGTGCCTTGAAAATGCTGTCATACTCCTGGAGTAACTTCTCATCTTTCGTCAAACGTGCTTTCAAACAGTTAAGTCTGGTGACACACAGATCAAAGTTGTCTGACTGTTTACACGTTTGTTCTCTCCAAGGAAGGTCAACCTCATATCTTCCTTCATCCTTGTCAAACTTAATGAATCTTAAAAACTGCTCATCTTCGTTTACCTTGCTTGATGTCTCAGTAATTCCAGCTGATTCAATGTCCCAGAACCGGTTTAAACTATTCGCTAGTTCTGTAGCCTGGTTTTGGCTCTCCATGAAGTCAAAGTCATTTGGTTTCTGAACAATTAAATTTGATGTGATGAAGTGGGCAGTTTCACTGTTCCCCTTTGTAGGCCCAGACACGAGCCATCCGAATTTGTTACTAACTGCCACCAATTTGTCATCTCCACGAGCAACCTCCCCTTTAATTATATCCCAGTAGTAGTCAGAGCCTATCAACACGTCTATATTGTCCTGGCTGTCCGTGTTACCTGAAATTCAGTCGGCCAGGTCTAAATCTAGCAAATGAGGGTGTTCATGGAGTGAAACCTTTGAAGGTACAGGTGAACAGATAGCCTCAAAACTCAATGCAGATATGTTTACATCCTCGCCATGTTTTCCTTGTAAACGTAACTTGATCAGATCACAATCCCTTTTTGAAAACTTCTCATTGCCAAATGTGTTCAAATTCAGAGTTTCGGTCTTTATGGGTATCAGACCCAGTTTCCTCTTCAAATGATTTGTAATGTAAGATCTTTGGCTTCCGCTAACAAGTAATACACGAACAGGTAATAACTTGGTACTATTCTCAACATAAGCATATGTTCTAGCTGTTTGCAAAAGTACCTGCACCTTGCTTCTTGCTGTGGATGTTGTTGTGATGTTTTGAGGAGGTTTCTTACTTGCACTAGGCTCTCTATCTTCCTTAGTTTTATCATTGGTTGGTGCAGCTGGTGTTTCAGATCTTGACTGATTAGAACTCATTTCACAAACTGACTGATGATGATCTGTCCTGTCACAAACTCTACACTTTTTCTTCCGGGTACACTGGTTTGCACGATGACCCACTGACAAACACAAAAAACAACGTTTATCCCTCCTCAAAATGTTTTTTCGTTTCTGAATTTCCTTGACTTCTTCACATGCAGATGAATAATGTTCACCATTACAAAATGCACAACGAATTCCTGGTCCATCACCTGTCCTTACCAGCAGTAAGTTAGCAGTTCCTGGGGAAAATCCTCTCTTGGGTGTAGGAGTTGTTTCAGTTCCTTTCTTTTCTTGTATCTTCATGGTGTCACTCATTTCTCTAGCTTCAACTTCGGCCTGGATCACTTTTAACAGCTCATTTATCTCCCACACGTCCTTGGTAGAAACTCTAGCAACATGTAACCTTACTTCAGCTGGCAATCTTGACATGATCACTGGTATGAGAAAACTACCATATTGCTCTGCTTTCACTCCCAGAGACTCTAAACCACGCACATTAATCTTGATTTTGTCATAAATAATTCGCAGCTGACCAGGTTTATCCCATGTACAAGTTGGCAACTTGAGAAGCTCATCCATATGAGCTGAAATGATTTGTTGCGTTTTACCAAAACGCTCATGTAAAATTTCAACTGCAGCCTGATAATTAGATTCTGACAATGTAAGACCTTGAATAGCTCGGGCAGCCTGACCTTCTAACAACGCATGAAGGTAGTTAAACTTGTCAACGGAGGAAAGGTCAGCATTCTTATTTACAGCACTGTCAAAACTATCCCAAAATGACTTAAACTTTGTTATCTCACCGTTAAACTTTGGTAACACTAGCTTTGGTAGACGTGGCTTGGTTGTAGACTGACTATGACTTGATTGAGGAGGCGGAATTGGAGGAAGTTCATTTACGGAACTCGATGATGAAGGTCCGCCATCTTGACTTGTTGTGAAATTAGTTTGAAATGCAGTACTCGGTGATGATCCGGATTCACCCTGATGAATTTGACCTGAATTTTCTGATGAGGCATGTTGGTTATCTTGTAATGGCATAGAAGCTTGATTTGGGTTATTGGCGGCTGTACGTTCCTCCGTATGATGATTTTGTGCCGAACCATGTGAAGACGAAGAAGTCCCGCCATTTTTTACCCGAGCACGTGCGATGGCGATTTCCTCCTTTGTCTGTAGAATCCTCGAACGGATTTCATCCGCTAACTCAATTTCCTCTTCGATATGATCAACTGAACATATTTTTGTAATCTCCTCGTCGAATCCCGCAAGTAGAATTAGCTTTTCATCCAATATTTGCTCAACAACTTTCAAACGGCTCCACATGATATCTTCTACATCGGTGTGTTCGAGAATAGTTCTCGCTTCGTTTATGTTTTTTGTTACGACGGTTCGATGCCCTCCACGTTTTGCCCGCAGGCGATCCAACTTTTCCTTTTCTTCTCCCATGATAACTAATGAAACGACTCAATGCAGTGATGACAAATGAAAACGACTTAAACGAATGCAAACCTCTGCCCCACGTTGGGCGCCATGTTATGAACAGAAAAACGGATGATTTATTGTCTTGTAACATGTAACCATACGCGCGCGTTATCCTCGCGTGTACCGGTATAAATGATTACAACACCCTATGTCACGGAAATGAGCTTAGATATTTTTTTTAATCCTAGCACTGCTAGCTCAAAAAAGCTTCTAGTATACTTACTTGTCAACCGCATTGTTCAGGTTTTCGTCACCCAAGAGACACTCTTTCGCAGCGGAATCGTCACCCTTTTTCTTACCCATATCTCCTAGTCTCATAGGTCGCAACTAAAGAGTCCTGGTTCATTCATCGAACGAGCCAAGTTGAAGGGGAGTCCTGTCAGATTAAGTTCGGTAACAAACATTGTTGTCACAGAAAACATTACTAGCAACGATGCGACGTTTTCAAAGTGAATAAAAATGTGTTTCAAATGTACTTGTTTTACCTTCGACGTCAAAGAAGAAAGAAACTATCTACGGACTACGCAAAAGTCAAGTCGACTGTAAAATTTAAACCAACCGGAAAGCAATTACGTAACGCATGCGCGCGTAAACGCGGCAAACGTTTCAACCAATGAGAAGGCCCGATATTTATCATATTAACGATCACTGAGTATAATTTCTCTTGTTGACACCACTTCTCAATATTCAAGGTACATGTCTGTCAAAAGTGCGGTATAAAACGGTGAGGGGTCGAACCTCAGGGAGGAGGTTCTCCGTAGAAGCCCCTGAGTTTCTGTTGAGGCGAATTTTGTTTCCGAAAATAATCAGAATGTTTCTTCCATTCGCAAGGGATTAATGAGCCATATTCTCTCTTGCTTCTCTTCATTAGTATAAATGGCAGAACATAACTTTAAGGTAGACCCGTTTTTGTTTTATTGTATGCATTTCCAGCCTTCCGAAGAAATTTTGAAAAATGCCTGGGAGGAGGGGTATGGAAATGCCTGATGCCTGGAATTGACTGAGCACAGGAACCTGGGGGGTAGGGGGTGGTAAAACCGCAAGTCTTTATAGATATAGTGTATAGTTTATGAAAGTGAACATGATTCTCGCTGTTGAATGAACAACGTAAGAAGTTGAAAAAAAAAACTGAAAAAATTTAGGCTTGACTGGGAATCAAACCCTGACCTTTGCAATAACCAGAGGCTTGTATTTGTTTGTTTTGTTTTTGCTTAGCTTTCCTGTAGCCTTCAAAAGAGCGTGAAAGTTGATGAGGAGGGGTCTACATACCAGTATGTGGTACTAACAAATATTTTCTTCAGGATATTAGTTTAAAAAATTACAGGGATTTGAATGCAAAAAGAAGTGAATCAGGCTCATGAAACAAGTTCTCTTGATTTCTATTTTCCTGAACAACTTATGGCAGTAAAGCCCATGCAATATATACACTCACAAAACAGGTAACTTATAGGTACACAGAACTTATATTAAGTCTTATCACATATATAATCTGCATATTATTAGACTGCAAAACAGTCCCAATTTTGGGTATTCAAGTATGCAAGAGCAGTCAAACAAAAGGTTTGGAATGAGGCTGAAAACACCCTATGGGTGTGTGAGGCTCGCGAGCTTCGCGCACGTAACACTCTTACACCACGCTTTACCGATTTCTTTACTGATTTTGAGAAAAAAAACTGACTGTTTTACAGTCTAGCATATTATTTAAATTATTAGAACTCCAATAGAGCTGTAAAAGAATCAATGGAGAGCTTAGGCAAGAGTTTCAACTATGGCAGTGGAAACATCATTACCAAAAGGAGTTTACATTCATTTAAGCTTCATTAAAACCCAAATGTTTTGTTTTGTCAAATGTAGACAAACCTTCATGCAGTTAAAGAGACAGGAAAAAAGTAAAATACATTTATATCCTTCATAAAACATTTGGTACATAAATGTACCATTACATTTAAGTGAGATGCACATATCTCCAGTGTTGTGATTTTAATCATAAAAACTAATAAAAAAATTCGAACATTCTTGATGCCATCTACTCATTATTATTAAGCTGCTATTTATTGCCAATAATGCAATTTTACCATTTTATTTTTTTACAAATACCAATCACACTGTAGGAAATAACTGGCCCTTTCGATCAATGAATTGTGTTAGGAACCAAATAATATTTTATTTTACAAAAAGTATCATGCGGTAGAAAAAAATCTGGCTAACTTACCAACAACATGTTATATGGATAATATTTTATTTTACTAAAACTATCACACTGCAGAATAACTGGTTAACTTCAGGCCTTTTCCCCTTATTATTTCAAAATTTCAAAGATGATGTCTAAATGACACTCTTGTTTCTTCTTAACTTCTTTTGATGACCAAGTTGGTTCTTGCACCATGAAATGACAATTACTAATTTCTGTACAGCCTGTTTCAGCACTCTGGAAAGAAAGGGATTTTTGTGCTCATGTATACAAAAAAAGGTCCTCTTTTTCCAAATCAATTTTCTTCTTAATTTTTGAACACTGAGTAAGTATTGTGCCAGACCGCAAAGTTCATCATGAACAAAGAGGAAAAGCTTCAGTTTACAGATAATTTGTGGAAGAATAATTTATTAATAATTCAACCTCTGATTAAAAGAGTTGCATTAATCAATAGGATCAACAATCAAGGGAGCTATATAATCAGAATGTCGAATGCCAAAAGAGATTTTGGGTGCTCGTCTCTTATGGAGCCAGAACTGCAAGAAAAAGTAAAAGAACAAATCAAAAAATGCATATAAATTTAACAGCATAAATTTCCTCTTTTCTAGAAATGGATTTGCTTGTTCAAGTATCAGAATCAGATGACTTCGATGATATTACTAGTATTCACTAATGAACAGTGAATTCACATTAAATGACTTTTATCACAGGCAGCCCAAACTCAAGTAACAAGCCGGAAAGGGTGTAAAATAATTTACATGCAATAGGTGACACGTGACCTTTGTGCTGAATGTGCTGGTGTTGTATTACAGGTATATGTTGAAAATAAGAGACTCTGTAAGAGAAACACAATACAAAATATCTGTGAACCCTCAAAAAGAAAAAACATTAAACATGTCACAGGCAGGTCCAGCACAAAGGTCATGCCTCACTTATGGCATGTAAATTACTCAACACCGCTTTCCTGGTAATGTGAGTTTGGGTTGCCTGTGCTTTGATTGGCAATTGTGGAATGGATTGTGTTGGGATCAAATCAGCGATTGATTATTTACAAAAGAATTGTATTACGATCAGGTGACTTTGATTCATGAGTATTCACAAATAAACTGCATTATCGGAATCAACATTTATTTACCTGTTCTGGAGAATAAGCCCCAGGCCCTGGTTTTCTTGTGTTGTCTCCTGGAGCAAAGTTACGTGCATTCATGGAATAGATGGGTTTCCTGTTCTTGTAGACATTTGGATCAACCACCTTGTATGTGCCTGCACCAGGGGTCTGTGAGAAAATCGAACAACAAAGGTGTGCAGTTTAAAGGTCAACAAGTTAGAGGAGTAAAGTAAAAAAGAGAAATGATCATGTGTGATCAAATGGTGATGAGTGAAATTATTCGCTAATTTCACGAGTGTATCATTTGATTACCTATTAATATCATGGGTGACGAATTACGTTTACTTAGCAGTTGAGGATTTTTGACTTGTTTATCCTGGATCGTATCGATCGATCGTGAATTCCACTCTGTCAAACGTTTAGAGCTCAAATTTGGCTTTAGTTTTCAGAATTTTTCGACAACATACCTCTAAGAATCCTTCTTGATGTGCTCTTTCGTGTGTTCAGGTTTTCTAAAGCGTCTTTTTATACCCTGACATCTTTATTCATGACATTTTAAAACTTCGTCGCCATCTTAAATGGAGACGTGCAGCAGGTTGCCATGGCAATTTTGTAATTTCACATGTGAAATTACAAATTAACGAAGAAATTTCGCGCCAAAATTAAGGAGTAATTCATCACCTATGATATTAATATTGTTATTAAACCCTGATTCTCAAAGTGATTTCTTTTGTTGTACACCTCTCGGCCATGGAGTCAAGTATAATTATTTGAAACTGGCTTATTCACTGTTAATAAATCTGACAAACCTTCTGTAAATCCTCGTGAAAACTTCCAATCTTTGACCTCCCTGTCATTGAATAACAAGGTGCAGAAGTCTTTCCAACTGACTTAGATCCCAGCACTGGCGGCATGGAGTAAGTATCTGGGCCAGGAAAATTGTCCTTCTTGTTGTACGGTGTACGGGATCCAAAGGAATATGAAGGGGGAAAGCGATGCTTCATTACAGGCTTTTTCTCTGGTCCATAATCCCCTTGAAAAGTGAAAGGAATATTAAAAAAGAACACTTTAACCCTTCAAGTCCCAATAGTGCCCAAGATCAATTTTCTCCTTACAATTATCCATACACTGTAAAGAGATAAGTTTTAAGAATCAATAAAATGATCACCCAAGAGAAAATACTTTGATCTTTGAACGAATTCTCTCGACTAATTCTTTAAGGAAATGTAGGAGACCGGGGTTAAAAAAGACAGATTTCCTATACAGTCAACTCCCAATAACTCAAACCCTCGCTAAATCGAACCTCACACTAACGGAAATCAAAATCAATTTACCCAGGATTTCTTCCATACATTTTCAATATTTTTGGCCTTGATAACTTTAACTTCTCGCTAACTCCACCTTTTTTTGATTTCCATAGAAGGTTTGAGTTGTTGGGACTCGACTACACTATTGCTAAATGTTGAAGAGCTTCCACAACACAATGCTTGCAGTGGATCGCAATGGGGCAATATTGTTAACATGTACCTAGAGCTCCTAATCCAGACCAACCAAGTGACTGGTGCCTACAAGAATGATTTCTCAGACCAATTTATCTTTAGAAAAATTTTGTTCTGATTTCTGATTACCTGTCAGCGATCAATCAGTTGGCAAATACCAGAGACCAGAAGATAGTTTTTCCCGATGCCTTGATAACATTTACTTTCCTTGAAGATATATCATGCAACGGATGCACACATACATAGAATACTGTGTTTAGGTCTCTTTAACAGGAAACTACAGTCAAACATCTCACGTCATTTTATACAGTGACAGGCAAAAAAATGTTAAGGAATGTTATGTACATTCACACAGAATTCATACAGACCTATTGTTGTTTAGACATTCTCGTTGTGGCTGTTCTGGTTACTTAGTATAACCTTCCAACTATTTACGATAATTTTGACTTAACACTCTTTTCTTTAGGGGAAAAAATCCAGTGAGTGAGACAGACAAGTGCAAGTCATTAGGCAGATACTCGCGTGCTTTTCCTTAGTACAAAGACGGTTAAATTATCTTTTTGGTGAATGATTATCTTAATCAAGCACATGTTTTCACGGAGGTCCCATTGTAACATAAATGTTACGGCAATTTTTCAGATACACGTGCGGTATCCAAGGACGCGATTGATATCATACTGAACTGGAAATTACTATTGTCCTAAAATATACACAAATTACACTATACCCGGCAAAATTTACACAGCTAAAAGCATCAACTAAAATAAAAGCATAAAATGCACTTACAAGGCGCCGGCGTTTGGAAAGATCCGCCTAATTTAGTGCGTCCCGATAAACTGTACTTCTCAGAGCCATCTGTACCCTTCCGAGTTAAACCCTTCTCCAAAGAGTATGCGGCAGGTCCGGGTGTTGTGGATGTCCTTAAATTATCTTTGTTCTTCGTACCAAAAGAGTAAGCAGGAGCTTTAAGTTTCGAGAAATCGTGACCGACAAAACCTGTGCAGTTTGGTAAGAAATATCTTGCCGCGCCAGGGCCACTAAACATGGCACTGATGGGAACCCGAGGTTTTGTCCTTTGGAACTGGTACTCTGTCGCCATGACAAATTAGTTATCCCAACTTTAACGCCAAAATCGCGTACGAGAAACTCCGCTTTATCCCGCTAAACTTTCTTCCTCTATCAGCTGTGTGCAAAAGAAAGCCTTTGTAACACAAATCTGATCAGTTCTTCCCCAAAAACAGCACAGCGACGACCGAAAAAACAGTAAACACAAAGACTTTCACGATCTCCAAGGAATGGCGCGGGACTGTTTAGCATTGCATGAAATATGACACTTTTTCCCTTTGTCTGTCACGCACGGGCGAATCAATCAAATATGGACAGGTTAATTATTCATACGAACACTCTTAGACCAATCGACTGCAAGCGGCTTAGCTGATCTAAATCCCAAGGGACATTCACTTATGTAAGACGACAAATTTCTGTGAGCAAATAACTCATTTTTGTATGACTGTTTCCTTCATCAATACTGTTCTCTAACTCCAAACCACTTCTTCAACTTCCGCTAAAATATTAAAGGCCTTATATTTCTACCGTAAGTTGATCTTTAAAATCTTACAAACAATAGATAAGTATTAACTTGATTTATTGCGGACATTGAGGACTTGTCATTTACACTCAGTTTTCCACGTTTACTTTCAAAGCAAACACTAGGAAGTATAGAAAAGATTAATAATTCCATACACTGGAGAAAAGAGTTGTTGAAAACACTATTGGAACAAAAATACAATAGTGGCATCAATTTATATTAACTCAAAAACAGGAATAAATAAAATTCAAATCAGTGAGAAAATTGCTTCAGCCTTCTGCTTACTTTGGCGTTATCAACATATCCACTGACAGTGCGGCACTATATATTGACATATAATTTTTGGCACTGAAAAGAGAGTTTACATTCCATGCTTTGTGGATTAAACAGACTTGAAACAGAATTAAGGCATTTTATTGCTTTCAAATAATAGATAATAGATAAAACAGAAGATGTCAGCGATGCCACACTCAAAGTGAGAATGTGAAACAGAACTTCCCCTTCTTTAAGTTGACATAGCACAGAACAACAAAGAGCCTACAATCCTCACATTGTTTTGAAAATTCTTGCCCCAAAGTTTGATTTAAAACAATAATATACCCTGACAGAACTCTCTACATTTTAAGTCAAATAATTTTTTCTGAGTGTGGGAAAAAGACAGGGTTCATCCTATGATGTGCATTCCAATTTTTTACCATAACAACCAGAAGAAAAGTAACATTCTACTAAAATTTAACACAACTTTTATACAAATTTTAAAGTAATTTTATTTACAACTGCACATTATGCCATATCTTATCTTCGTCCAGAGTTAGTCTTCTCCAGAATGTTTAAAAACTTTCCCCTTGTCATTTCGCGAGCTAAAAAAAATAGATACCATGAATAAAATTTTAATAAAAAACCTTTGGTGATAATCCTTTGGTAATAATGGAAGTAATTATATTTTACATGTAAAGAGTTGACATCATTAGGAAACATTCTATGATTTCTTTTCTTATATGACCATGGCACCTGTCTCTTTTAGTCGCAAACTACTGCAAAAGCTCTAAAATGCCAAATTGTCAGGGATCTTCCCATTTTCCGATACTTTATTGGGTGAATCTGGAGTGTTTCTTTTTCTTAATACGTCCCAGATTTCTGTGACGCTGGGCAATCATTCTGACATGTCAGAGTACAAATGGTGAATGTATTTTCTTGGTCCCAAACCTCAACTACTTAACTCTTCTCTTTCCACCCATAAATCAAATGGCATCTGCTTTGAGTCCTTATTTATCAGTGAAATCTGGGACACTTGGTATAAATACAGCCTAAACTCATACCTTCATCTAACCCAAGTTGAAAAGCCAGATTTTGAAGACCCCGAACTTTTTCCATTAGTTGAGATGTGGTAAGACTCCCAAATTCTGCAGAAGAAAATGTGTAACATTGAGAGGACTTTAATTTTTTAGAGGGGGACATTGGGGTTTACAGAATTATGGTATTGAGGTTTTTTTCAAGTGATAAAACAGTCTTCATATCATAACAAAAAATCTTAAGTGTAGAGAACAAGCAGTGGACAGATTAGTAATGGTACAACACAAAATACCTTGCAGCATGTCCATATCATCTTTTTCCAGTTCAGCCAACCATTTTGGTGGAGTACTTGATAAAGAAAATGGCTGTCATAAAGAGCATAAAAATGGTTTCCTTAATTTTTTCAATAACTGAGAACCAATATTACCTAACAAAGTCGTTGTTGTAGACCCAGTTTTTACTTGAAACTACATTGTTATAAAAGCAAAGAATATTACTGTTTGTGATAGCTGTATATATTTGCTAAAATTAACACCTACACCTTATGATATTTATGCCTGAGGATACATCTTTATAATTGTTATTGACAGTACTTGTTCTATTTATTTAAAACTCTGCACTGGGAATTTGGGAGCAAGCATAGTTAAAAAAAATCATGGAAATGTGAAATAAATTGATAGAAAATGATATACTACTTTGATAAACGAATATTCCAAACAAAATGCTATGAGAATTAAGTAAAGGGACTAACACATTGAAAAATAACAATAACATTAAAAATAAAATTACTAATCTGTCTCTTTGATAGATCTTTTATAAGGGCTAATTGATTAAATTTAGTTAGCTGTTCTAAGTTGCTCGGCCCACAAAATTCAAAACTTTGTTTTGGTCTCCAACATGTCCCCAATAGACAACTTTCAAAGATTTTCTTAGGGTCAGTGTGAAGTGAGAAAAAAAAGAGAACAAAACAAAGAATTACTGTAGGAACAGCTTATTATGTTCAAATTACATCTAACTGGCTACTTACGCTGACAGCCAAAGAAGCAAAGTCAGACACTCCAGGAACTGTTGAAGGAAAGGACTTGATTTGATTTTTAAAAAAAATAATTTTTGGGACCATAAAATAACATTATTGCAGATCCCCAAAAGGGCTAGTGAAAACGGCACCCTAGACCCATGCAAGGCACCGCCCTGTTGTTACTTACAATATTACATTAATTGAATGCTGTTAAATAGCGTATTTTCCCCTTAATTCAAACCTGAGATGTACATTGACCAAAAAAGTGAAAAAAAAAAAAAACAAGAAAGTGGATGTGGTAGGCACAGTCACTTCAACCTATGACAAGGACAGGTCATCAATAATGTCCAAGTGAAAGATCTTTCCACCTCATAAGTATTAACCAGAGTGTTTTCTGATTGGTTACTTGAGCAGCCAAGATGGGTCTACCAGGGCTGTCAACCCTTTAAGTCTTCAAATATTGAGAATTGATAGATGATGTCATATATAATGCACAGCACATGTCATTATTTCTCCAAAAAACACGCGAAAAATATGTTGTTGGAATTGTAACATTTGACCTGATTGGTTAACTTGCCACCGATCACGTTATTGCTTATATTTCAATGGCATACTGGAGTTTATAAGGAAAAAAAATTTTAAAAATATTTGCAATTTCATTGTTAGAGAGTTGAGTCTACAAAAAATGGCAAACTTTGGCGATTATCTGGGAGATTTCAGACTCTAATCTGGAGTTCGAGAGATACGGTTCAAAATCAGGAGTGTCCAGGATTATCAGGGAGAGTTGACAGCACTGGTCTACCTTGTCTGTCCTTGAATCCTTGTGTGGTTCCCATGAGAGAAAACTTCTTTAAGCCATATTATAAATAAATTCCTAAATGGCAAAGCTTTTTTGGTCAAGATGGCTAGATTTTACCCTGCGAACAGAGTCTCCTTCGATCTTCTCAGATAAGTCGAGAAGACTTATCGAGGAAAATCGAAGGAGACTCTGTTTGCAGGGTAGCTAGATTTTGGCTTAATAACCTTGACTTTATTGTGAACCATAACAATGGCAAAAAAAAAACCACATTTTAGAGAATTGGCCAATAAGAGCCATCTACACCTATGATGCATAGGTGTTTCCTCATTGGTTGAAGAAAACAATACCACATCATTGTTCATCATTACTTCCCATTGTTCTATGATTAATAATAATAATAATAATAATAATAATAATCGATGTTTAAACAGGGTGACCCCTTCAGTCACAGGACTGGTATCAACGGGGGTCAAGTAAAACTGGCTTTTAGGGTTAAAGGAGCTGCTACATGCCATCTGTTCTATGCTCCCCTTTTCCCCATTTGTCCCCTGCCAACCCAAAAGGGATTTTCATTGATATGCATAAATTATTTTTAAAAATATCTAAAAAATAAAGGTTTTTTTTTCATATTTCAACTTTTCATTTTCGTCCTGAAATAAAATTAACTCACTTTGCTCAGGCCACAAATCAGGAGAGGCTCTGTCTAACCGTTCAAAACTAAGAAGACCTTGTAAGCTTTGATCAAGTTCTGCAAATGAGGTTAGGGTGAGTAAACAATACAACGTGTATTTAGGCATTAGATTGAAGATCCAAATCCATGAAACACAGGGAGAATTGTAACACAGACCTGGACTTGGTGAATCCATCTCGCTAATCCTTCACAATTCTTCGACGAAATACAGAATTAACGTTCTAAAAACGAGACAACAAAATCTATAAACGGAACCAAATTTTCAAAAATTTGACTTCTGCGCCTCGTTCTCCAAGCCTCGTTTCGAGACTGAGGCTAAATAGTTTTCTCCAAATATGGTAAGGGTCATTCACGATTCCCACGTGTCTTTTGCCTTCCCACCCCCAGACCCTCCTCTCTTATCTACATAAGGCTCCCAGAAGCCTTTCTGTGCCCTTTTCTACGTTTTGGCCAGAAACGTACTGGTTTCTTGGGTTTAGCAGAAAAGGTTGCAAAATGCTTCGATCTGCTCGTCCTTTATCGCGTTTGCTAAATGGCAGCAGAAAGGTATGACTCAAATAAAAAAACTTGTCATTTTTTGAGAAGATGCATTGATTTTACCTTACATGACCAGTGCTAGTGAACCTTGTAGATTTCCGATAAGGCATCTCTAAAATTAAAGGTTCTCTGTTGCGTGTCTTGCCTCGTCGTTTATCACCGTTAACCATAGCATATTGCCTCTAAACTGAGCATTTAAATTTTTTGCGCACTTAAGGCACTAGACCCAGGGTTAGTGTTTAGTGGTTGTAATAAATTCCAAGCTTATTAAATGTATACCTGGATTTGTCTATTATTTATCACCCCCATCCCATCTGTCAACAGATGGCTGGAATTGGAACCCTCAATTTTTTTCAGTTCTCTCAGAAAATTGACAACCGAAGGTTGCTAATTTTGTTGCCTACCTTAAAGAATATATCCAAGTGCCCCCTTTAAAAGACCAGACATCCTTAGGTGACACATGTGCTCAGATTGCACAAGAAAACAACTCATGTGGTTGCCACTAGCATGATGATAAGAATGATAATAATAATTATTATGTGAAAGGTTTGAACCCAGGAGTCATTTCAAAAGTAGGTTGAGTTTGATCGTCCGGGTGAACGTAGTCCTGAATAGGACTGTTGTTGTTGACATTATAATATATTATAATAATTTTGATAATAATGATAATATTAATATTATTAACACTAAAAGTACTAATATGAGGCTCCGTATGATGCAAAGAATTTTGCAGATTGATGGGGGAGTTAGCCACCTTGGCCAATAACCCTTTGAGATCTGCCTAATACTTCATATCGTACAAAACCAAATCCAATTATAATATTGTTTGTCTTATTATTCTTTAAAAAATTTTCAGACAGCACTCTTGGTATCAGTGCAGAACAGGTATTACAGTAATGGCAACATTGTAAGTATCAATAATGTAAACTTGCTTTCTACCATAATTTTTGCTCATGCATATTCCTTTGCTTCAACAAAATAATGAAACAGTTAAAATTATTCTTGTTTAATAAAACAAGGGACATGGAAATTCAACGGTTTAATGTGATTATCTTGGTACTAGATTTAACTGTTTGTGCTGTTGTCGATGGGTGTGTGTAAAAACTGAAATAAGCTCATGTACCTCTAATTTAATATTTGTTAGCCTGCAGTTACCAAGATGTTTATAAATGGACAGTTTGTGGAGTCATCAACAGACAAATATCATGATGTTCACAATCCAGTATGTACTACTGTTCTTGGAACTCTTAGCTTAGTACACTAGTGCATTTGATTGATCTTATTGCAAAATGCCTATCAATAATTCTATGAGTCACTGTGAGTCACTCTTTTGGAATATGGTAAAATGGTTTCATTGATGATTATAAAATTCAAGGAAGGTTGTGAAAGATCAAAACATTTCTTTCTCTGTTTTTGCTTTCTAATATTATAAACCTTGTTATCAAGCTGAATTTTGATATATCAAAAGGCACCCATTGATTAGCTTTACTGTAATTTAATGCAACAAATATGTGAGATAACTATTTACACTTGACAAAATATTTCCAACAGAATCCAAGAAAAAGTGGCACGGAAATGTAAATGCTAAACAACCAGTGCACCAGTAGCACTATAAGACTGGTCTGGCATGATTGTTTAATATATAAGTTGTGTGGTAATTGTTTTCCTCATCAACAGGCAACAAATGAAGTCATTTCACGATGTCCAGAGTCAACTTTAGCTGAGATGGAATCTGCTGTTGCCGCAGCCAAAGCTGCTTTCCCTGCGTGGTCTGAAAGCTCAGTTCTATCACGCCAGCAAGTCATGTTTAATCTTCAGCATCTTATCAAGAAACACATGGTAAGAAAAAAATGTATATCCTAACCCATCACCAGTCACATTGAAAGATACCTTAATACTCCCTTAAGTTCAGGTTAATGCATCTGTAATCTTCCCATACTTGCGACATTTGTATGGATGGTGTAATTATAGTTAATTTTAACTCTACTTGCCATAGACTATATTCAACAGCTCAGTAGTTAAAACATCCAAACTAGAACTTGGAGGAACTTGCACTACTAGGACAAGCCCTGTGAAAAGCATGTAAACAACATGTGAAAACCATGTGAACTGAATTTACCATGTGAAACATCCTGTGAAATAAAAATATCTTTCTGGCACAAAAAATGATAAAGAATTCAATCCTGTGAAAAATGCTGTGAAAATTTTAACTTAAAGTGCGATTTGAGAAGCATCATGTGAAATTCACACTCACCCTGTGAAACGCCCAGTAAAATGTTAGTAGTGAATCTTATTAACTTTACAATACCCTGTGAAACCTCAGTCAACCATGTGAAAATACAGTCAACCCTGTGAAATCGCAGTCAACAATGTGAAACCTGCCTGTGATAATTATAAACTAATTGTTGAACTTGTTCAATTCTTAACTAGAGGGAGCTTGGATTTTTTAGGCTTGTGGTGTTAGATATCTCCTTCTTCCAATCAATTAATGTCAAAAATAGGGAATAATGTTATGATTACCTTGTGCAAACTTATTGGACACCAATGTGAATTTTTTTCTTTGATAACAGAATGAAATTGCTGATCTCATCACAGCAGATACTGGCAAAACAACACCTGATGCCCTTGGTGAAGTACAACGGGGATTACGTGAGTCACATAATGTATATGATAACGACATGAATTTGAAAATGGTTTTCACATGGCTGTTATTCTATTGCCTGCTGGTATGTGTTCAGTTCATGGCCATCAACTTCTTTTGAAACCTGTTGTATGCATGGTTTGCATCATCTCTTTTGTACCTCTATCTACTTTATGCTTTCATGCTTAATGCACCTATAATTTTGTAGATTTTCGTGGCATTATATATTTGTCCCTATATTTATTATTGCTTTTTACATGTAGCCCAATCCATGTTATGTTAATGTTAGCAATTAACATTGGATGGACAGAGAGCTGCAGGTTTTTCTGTTTATTTATTGGTAACTTGAATGTAAAATGTTCAGTTTCTATTCTGCTGATTGAAGCAAAAGAGAATAGAACAGAAACTCAGAATAAGGTCCTTGCTCACAAGAGAGAATCAATTAAATAGTTAATGCTAACTCTATCTATTATTCTCTATCTATTCTTTCCAGAGGTTGTTGAACATGCCTGCTCAGTCACTTCACTTCAGATGGGTGAAACAGTGTCACAAATCACCAAGGATATGGATACCTACTCATACAGAGTTCCCATAGGAGTCTGTGCAGGAATTACACCGTACGTATTTCTTTTTGTTTGTTTCTTTTTGGTGGATTGTGCTTGCTGAAAAAGCTTGTTAAAGGTTCCAAAGTAAGGGGAAGCAAATTATCAGGTGATTGCATCAATTCAAGTTAATTCCACTTTTAATTTTGATGAGACAGAGTTTGTGTTGAAATCCTGATTGTTCTTGCTTTCAATTTTGTTGTTATGGAAACCTGTTTTTGTAGTTAGATGGACTCTACAAGTTAAGAACTGGTGGCAGGGGAAAAAATACATTTGTCGAGATTAGTAGAAAAAAACAGCATATTTATTATTGTTTTCTCTCTCCAGGTTTAATTTCCCAGCTATGATTCCATTGTGGGTAAGTAAAGGATTTAATGTAAAAGCTGATATATTTACTTTGAGCTAATACCAAGCCTGACAGGTTTAAGAAATACAAGCTTCTTGTCTTTTAAATCAGGTAATTGGTATTGCTAAGAAACTCAATCCTGCCCAGCTCCCAGTTGGCTTGTTTAAGCTCAATTAGTTTGAGCACTGCACCGAGGTCAAGGGTTTGAAAGCTATACAAGCCAAAATTATAATTATTGCTTCAGGCTTTCTTCTTGCAATTAAAAAGGTTGCCTCTATAGCTGTGATGATTGTCTTTAAATTTAATTCCAGTTTTCAGTTGGTTTTGTTACCTTTGGAGTGCTGCACCAGTATTGCAGAGGTCAAAAGTGCAAATCTTCTACAATTTTTTCTGTCTCTCTCTTTATATATAACTGCAAAATTGGCATCCTATAACAACTGATAACTGATATCTTTTTGGCATCTGACGAGACTTATTAGTCCTGTTTAATCTTTTGCCTTTATTTGTTCACAGATGTTTCCCATGGCATTAGTTTGCGGCAATACCATGGTGATCAAACCGTCCCCAAGGAATCCATTAGCCCCCATGTTTATAATGAAGCTTGCTCAAGAAGCGGGTGTCCCTGATGGCTGTATCAATGTTTTCCATGGAACTGTTGAACGTAATATTTCCACTTTCTCTTCAATCTGTTATTTTTATAGAGCTTTGTAAATTATTTCATAAGGGGAAATGTTTTGGAAAGCTAGTAATGAGTAAGAGTTGTTGTAGGCTCACGACCTTGTGAAGGTGTTTAGTACCATTCTAGAAACAGCACAGAATTCAATTCAATCTCATATTTCAGACAGTTCAAGTTTTTGAATGCTAAGAATTTGATTGTTCTCACAGAAAGCCAAGAGTTTTTTTTCCAGCCCAAATGTTGTTTGCTTCTCTCTAGCCAATCTGTAAAAGCATTGTGTAAGATTTCATTATTGATGAACAGGACGTTCAATGAAATAAATTGATTGCTAATTCCTTGAGGTGCTTTGTGTTGATCTGTTGATTTGATAATAAGTTGTTTCCAAATAACAGCATAAGATTTGGTAATGAAAATTGGAGCTTGAATTTGATATGGGAGCTTTAGATTCACTAAACATTGCTTTAAAAAACTTTGGTGAATTGTTAATAGTATTTTGAATGCTTTGTAGCTGTCAGATTCATCTGTGAGCATCCTGATGTTAAAGCAATTTCATTTGTTGGCTCTGATCAAGCTGTAAGTAAGCTTTGCCTCCATAAATTCTGTTGTTCTCAACTAAATTAACACTATTAGTTATTTATTTCATGTATTATCAATGATTCTTATGTTTCCAGGGAAAATACATTTATGAGACGGGCTCAAAAAATGGAAAAAGGGTTCAATCTAACATGGTAAGACAGACTTGTAGTATAATGATTATTTTGTTTTGCAATGTAACACAATAAAAAAAGAAAAATTAAGCTTCATAATGTGGACTATGTTCTACTTACACTCTTGGTGACACTGTCTGAGATGAGCTTTTTCCAAAAAACTGTTAAATAGTTACTACAGCAGACCTGTCAGAACCTGACTGCAGAACGAAGGGCCAGGGGACTGGCAAAATATGAGGTGTTATACCAAGGACTTTGTTAAATGGGTGTTTGTTAAATTGAGGTTTCACTGTATTTTTTTCTTTCAGGGAGCAAAGAACCATGGAGTCATAATGCCAGATGCCAACAAGGAAAATACCATAAATCAGGTTTGGCTTGCTTGCATAACCCTTTAAGTCCCAATAGTGTCCCAAGATCAATTTTCTCCTTACACTTATCCATACACTGTAAAGAGATAAGTTATGAGAATCAATAAAATGATCACCCAAGAGAAAATACTTTGATCTTTGAACACATTCTCTCAACTAATTCTTTAAGGAAATGTATGGAGATCAGTTTGGAGAATTTGTATGTGGATACTGGGGCTTAAAGGGATAATACTTTACCAACTACCTCGCTGAAGTGTAAGGTGGGTGCCTGGGATACCTAGGGAGGGGCTTTCACTGTGGCCAGCCAGCCCCTAGACATAATACCCCCACCCCCACCCCCCCAAACAGCTGGCAAATCCTTGCAACCCAGTCATGAACCCCCAGGAGGGAGGGGAAGATGCTAAAACAACCGCTCCACAGACCACTACACAAACACTCAATGAAGAACTCAAAGATTCTAGCTTGAACAAAGCTACCACATACCATGTGTGCCTTCACTTATGGGATTGACCCCTGGATGCCCGCTAAGCTCGTGGACTGCTTGCCCGCTAAGCTCATGTTTGTTTTTAACTTAGTTAATTTCATTGAACCAAATTTAACCAGTAGTGAAAAGTTTGTTTTCGTTTTGAACCCAATCATTTCATACTTTTCTCGTAAAGTGACATAAGTGGTTGCCATTGTAATATTTCAGCTCATTGGGGCTGCTTTTGGTGCTGCTGGCCAGAGGTGCATGGCACTCACTACTGCAATATTTGTTGGTGAAAGCAAAGACTGGATTCCTGATGTTGTAGCCAAGGCAAAGGAACTCCAAGTTAATGAGGGTAATCTGTCATTGTGTTAATAATATTATACTCATACCTTAACTTTAGTAAGAATGATTTTCATTGATGTGGTTACTAAATGTGTGTGAATAACTGACAAACAATAGACTGTTCACAGTCCTCTATTTTTCCGTAAGATCATCGAGATCGAGCGCTTTGCGTTACGGGCTGCCATCTTGCATGAGTGTCAAAACTACTCACGGGACGGGGGCGATTTGGGAGGAAGCTTCCTTCGCTTCCTCCCAAGCCGCCCCCGTCCCCTAAGTAGTTTTGACACTTATGCAAGATGGCAGCCCGTAACGCAAGGCGCTCGATCTCGATGATCTTACGGAAAAATAGAGGACTGTGAACAGTCTAGACAAACAACAAATAGCTTTGTGGGTACCACTGTATGCACCATTGTGAAAGGTTGGGTTTGTGTAGGCAGTTTTTAAGCGCAGGTGTCAATTATTGTTCTGTGTGCGATAATTCAGTAGTACCCTTTGTTAAATCCTTGTCTTTGTGTGCTGCTTTCATTTGAATGTTTAAAAATTAATTTAGTTGGTTTTGTTTGTGTCACATTGCTCGTGTAGTTTTCTGGAGAACTATGAAGTACATTATTTCCGTTTTGTTTTCCAAAATGCTTTGTGTAGGCCATCAGCCAGGTGCAGATCTCGGGCCTGTTATTTCCCCACAAGCCAAGGAACGCGTCTGTAATTTAGTACAGTCTGGTGCTAATGAAGGTGCCAAGGTACGAGAGACCAGCCATTCACTAACCCTTTAAGCTCCAATATCAACATGCATTTTCTCTACACTGTTCTTCATAAATTTTTGTCGTACTGCTGGAGAGAATTTGTTTAATCATCAAGACTATTCATCTTTGGTGATCATTGTTATTTTTTCTCATGACCTGTATGTTTGATCAAGCATTACTGTTGTTAGGAGAAATTGGATGCTGGTCTCCAGTGGGGATTAAAGGGTTAAAGAAGCAGCCTTTGCAATAAAGCATCGTATTAGCGGACAAATAGCTATGATCAGGCTCATTTCAGTCTTCTAATTGCAAAGCACCACTTTTTCACAGAGTGTTAGCCTGCAGAAGAGGTGCTATTTTTTCGCGTTTTTACTGGGGACGAGCGGTTAGCACGAAGCGGATGTGGAACGCTAGATACGCGCGACCGGGTAAGGTGCCTTTCCCCGTCGTGCTTATCTCGCGCCCTCGCTCGCTTCGCGCTTGCCGTCGCTTGCCTGAAAACGCGAAAAAGTAACGCCTGTTTTGCAGGCCAACAGAGTGTATGAAAAACAATGACTCTTGCATAGTAACTAGTTCGTACCTGTTATTGCTGGTTATAATTAGTTGAAGTATGATCATCCCGATGAGTTAGTAGAAGACGTCTGCACGTTTGTGCGCATGCTGGACTGTTCTTGGCTTGACTTTCTTTCCCACCAAAATCACTGGGAAATTGTCGAAAATTGTTATCAAAGAACATTTCACTCTAATGTTACTACACTTCGCACTAAAATTTGATTCCTCGTTAACTTCTCTTCGTCATTCATTCCTTCATTTCTTCAGTCTTTACCGCGAGTACTATAAAAACAAGACCAAGCAACCTCATTCCCTGTGTGATAATTTATTGATGCTGATTGATCACGTTTCCCTGTCTCTTAGATTGAACTGGATGGCCGTGATATTAAAGTCAAAGGTTTTGAGAAAGGAAACTTTATTGGACCTACGATCGTGTCTAATGTCACAGTAAGTGATAGTGTTATGAGTACGTTTTTCTTTCGTTGAGTGACAAATCAAGTTTTCGCGTTTTCTCGCATTTTTCAGGCGAGCTTTTCCCCGTCGCGCGTGTCTCGCTTTCCACGTCTGCTTCGTACTCGCCAAAAAACGCGAAAAATGGCGTCTGTTTTGCACTTGCAGGCCAGAGAACCCGAACAAATAGATCCTTGGCGGGATCACGAGTTTGTAGAGCTTAAACTCAGAGGTTGAATCAATCTGTTGCATCACTCATTGAGTCTTTTCTTGGTTTTCAGCCGAACATGACGTGTTACAAGGAGGAAATCTTTGGACCTGTTCTAATTACCATGAATGTAGATACTCTTGATGAGGTATCAGAATGATCATTGTCTAAATAATTCTTCATATATTATCTGTACATTTTCAGTCGAAAGACGCAGTTTGAGAATTAAGAGAATCGTAAACACGGATTATCGTACTGGTTTGCAAAAAATACTCTCTTAACTTTGGGATGCTGTACGATTGTTAAGTGATGTCACACGGGACGATTCGCGATGACATTTTTCAGCGCAACGTAACATGTTTTGTCTTCGCTCGTCTGAAAACTGAACGCGAAAATATAACGCCTGTTCTGCTGCTTCTAGGAAATAGCCTATTTTTATCTTACCACTGGCGTTTGATTCCAGGCCATTGAAGTTGTGAACAAGAATCCCTATGGTAATGGCACCGCTATCTTCACAAATTCTGGATCAACCGCTCGCAAGTACCAACATAAAGTCGACGTTGGTCAGGTATGATTCCTAACCTGAGCTACCGTAATTATCCGTTCATTTTTTCCAGAGGAGTGAGCTTCTTTTTGCTGAAAACGTTTGCGCCTGAGAAAAATTGGGCTGGCAAAATGCGCCGTTGATAACGCCAGTTTTCAAGCACCCGGAACTTTCCAGTAAAAGCTCAGCAAAACTCCCTTAAAACTGAGTACTAAAATTAACAACACGTTGATTTTCTAGTACTTTGCTTAGCATTTGTAATTTTTTTGTTGTTTCCTTAAAAAATTTTTACTTTTTGTATTCTCGATACCAATACGGAAAAGTAAAGAACGTTAAACAGTCTCCTACCGCGTAACAGAATCATTCCTTCTGGTATTTTTGGGCTGCTTTAGTGATTTGTCATATTACCATGGTGATAGACTTCTATAGATATGACCAGTTATTAGACTGCAAGGAGTCCCTCTTCAGTCAGTCGAGTCTAAACTCGGCAGGACTGGAGAGATCGAAATGGCCGAGAGGGAACTGGAGAGAGGCGGGAGTTTCGCTCGCTTCGCTCGATTTCCTCGCTCGCGTGACCATCTAAGGGACTGCTAGCAGTCGAGCCGGTTATTTACTGATGTTTTTATCCCCAGGTTGGAGTGAATGTCCCTATTCCCGTTCCTCTTCCCATGTTTTCTTTCACCGGGTCACGTGGATCATTCTTGGGAGACTCTCACTTCTATGGAAAACAGGTAACTTTCCTCGCTCTCTCGCTCTCTCCTCTGGGGGGGGGGCAGGCTTATTTCCGAACAGCGGCTGGTTATCGAGCCTCAAGTAACTCGCTCGTTACGTGATATTTCAAACAGGAGACGCACTCCTTTGCATTCAGTCCTATAAACCTATTTACTAAGTGAGAAGTACCAAAAGTTGGTGTGAGATTAGAGTACAAGAGCCATGCCTGAAAATTAAAGGAAGAAATTGTATTTATTGTGTCATAAATATTCTTAAGATATCGAGAAAATCTAAGGCCCCGTTCAGACCCCAAACTTTTCATGAGCCGAACCAAATACATTGAATTAATACCATGAAAAGTTCGGCATGTGAATCAATTAGGAACGCCTGTTTCAATTTGGAACGGCTCAGCCGTTCTTTTCGCCGAGCCCGGCCGGGAATTCCGCCTTTGGAGCGACTTTAAAACGGCTTTGATTCAGACGCCGAATTTTTCATGTACCGAACCTAATGCATAAATTATTATAACGTATTTTGTAAGCAGTTTGACCGAAATGAGTATTTTGCGCCTTTTGAACTTAGTTCAGCTGCAATTAAGACCGGCGTCTGAATCAATTCAGCCGGTCTAAATAATCTGGGTCAGCATTAATTCGAATTAGGTTCGGCTCATGAAAAGTTCGGCGTCTGAACCGGGCCTAAGCCAAGGAGTTTTTTCATTTTTCCAGGGAATCAACTTTTACTTGGAAGTAAAAACAATCACAAGCCTCTGGAGGGACGAAGATGCTGGAACTATAAAGGCTTCTACAGCCTTCCCCACCATGAAGTAAAAAGAAAAAAAACTTGTATGTGACACAGAACTCTTAACGCTGATGTCACAAAGTGCAAGTAAAAAAGCCTGTCACTTAGGTCAGCGGAAGTGCCTGCCTGCCTGTTGTGGGAAAGGAGGATCATTGCAATCTCACTTCGCGCACCTGAAAATAGAATGAAGTTTTTTTTCGGTTTCTCAGGCGATCTAGTGTGAAGAATAAACCGGGAATGACCGGGTCCAAAGCGTGGTGTAAACATCCTCATGCATGCACAATAAGTTTATACCCTTTGTAAGATACCTAAAATAAATTAAACTTACTGTAATTTTCTTATAATGCGAGGAATAAAATAAAATAATTTTCTCAATGCCTGCATCGGTTGTGATATTGATCTGCACTTTCCCCTACATAATTTCGCTTTTATACTTTTTATATTCTCTTATTGCGCGGTCTCAGGGCCTTACCACCACGACAGGAAATTTTACCGCAGGAACCATTTTTGAAACGACTCCAAGAAGTCGGATTGTTTCCGGTGGACTTCATAGCAAAACAGGGGATGTTAAAAATCATTGTTTGTCAGTCTTCTTATTAAGAAGTAATAGAGAGCTTTGGCGAAGGGGCTTTAGAGCGACGCACGTTATTCCGCGAGCAGAGGTTTCTTTCTGGCACTGCTTTTAGCGTACGCGAAGTCGCTCGCGTGGCTGGTCAGTCGCTTATTTATCCTGTGAGCAAGCTCTCCTATTTGGGCGAGCGAAGCGAGTCGCGTCTCCTCTCGCGTGCCTCTCGCGCGTGTACTTTTCACGATATCCCCCAAATGGAGAGCTTGCTCGCAGGCTATCGCTTATTTGGTTTTCGTAACACAAAAAGAAACCTCTACTCTCATGGTACGTACCTCAACCGTAGAATGGAAATGTGTACTGCAAAGTGTCTTCTTTTATGGAATCAGTTTGTCCAAAAATGCGGGCAAAACCACTTCCCAAGGATGCGAAAAAGTCCACTCCCGGTTGACGTTCGTCGCCCGAAGCGGCACCGTTTTGTGGTTTGCGTGTACCCCTGGGTCTGGTTTTATATATTACTGTCCATGTTAGGGAGGGGGTTCCAATTTTACTTTCAGTCCGAGTTGGTGAGACTTTTTTGCTCCCAATAGATTTATTTATCCAAATCAAATCATTTAAAATATGCAAATAATCTCGTAACTAGCCGTTGTGTGTCGTCACGCAACGCTCTTCCTCACACCACAAATGTAACAAAGGTTTTAGTCGTGCAAAAAACAGCTGAGTCAGGCAAGAGACTAAACTACCTTGAGGGTTTTTTTTAGAAGGGAGGGGAAAGTTGTATTTTGTCACCTGGTTGACCCACAATCTTTTCGCAGTGTATCTTGGGGTGTCTTGGGGTAAGAAAAACGAGTGAGACTGAAACTAGTGCTTGATCAAGCTGAGAGGAAAACAAACCCAAACCCACCACAAATGGGGACAAACACGGGACTACCATTTGCGCAAACCTAAACGTATATTTTTCTTTTTTAAAAAAGTAACTAAAGGACAGCTGAAGTGGACAGAGTGACTATGGCTGAAGGCGGAAGGCTTCCTTGGTCCTCTCGTCGTCGACAAGCTCGCCGTCGGAGACGGTGGAACGACAGTGAAAGTAGCGACAATGAAGAATCTGAAATCGACCGCGATCTTCTTCGCGTTGTTCTCAGCGACTCCGAAGATTTTGTACCGGATGATGTTAAAAACACATCATCTGTTGCTTGCAGTTGTGATACAGACCTTGACGACGAACAGCCTGGTGGCACTGAATTGTCGAATGTAAAGAATTGTCCTAATCTAAGTGATCTAGATCCCGAAGTTCGACGTCGTTCTCCAAGCTTTCGCTGGCTTGCTAAGAAGGTAACCCGTCGAAAAAATGAAAAAGACTCGCGTAAAAAATCTTCTGGTGAGAATCGAAGAAGCGATCTAGACGAAAATGGCTTGGGTTATTATGCTCGTTGCTTGCAAGAAGCGAAGCGAGTTCGAGAGAAGGCAGAATTGGAGGCTCGAAATAAGCGAATGGGCTTGACTCGAAGACGCCGGCCGCTTAGCATGATAAGTTATCGATCGGGAAATTCTGATGAAGAATCAGAAAATCCAAGGAGAAGACGCTTTTCGTTAACATGGGGATTTCGGAGAGGGACAGGAGACACAAATCTGGAAGAAGCAACTTCAGATGTCGTAGACGAAGGAGAGAATTTGTTACCAGGTGAAGAGCCTCCTTCGTCAATTTCTCAAGCACCCCGGGAATATGGCAGAGCAAATGCTATTAGCTTGGAAGAACTTCAACGAAGAAGAAGAGAAAAAGCACGCTTAAAAGCGGCCCAACATAAACTGGAATACTTTCTTATCAATGATATCGTTTCTGTAACAAATTGCCCCTGGTACTGGGGAAAAATCAACAGATTCCAAGCTGAAAAGGTGAGAAACTAAACTTTACGTTAAGTATATCTTGTTTAAATGACAACAATGAATCTTTTATTGGCTACATTTCTTGATCAAAGAGGATATTTCCTTTTCTCATTAACTAATGTCATTATCAGAACCTTGCCTAGTTGCTGTTCTTTTGTACGTGACCGGAAAGTTTCTAACCTAATTTTAGTTTCGGTAGTCTTAAAAATTTCCGTGATGTTAGATCACATTGACAGAAAACTATTTGTGCATCACAGATAAAAAAAGGCGGAAATTGAAAGCAAATTATGTTATGTTTGCCTCTTTCTAGCCTATGATTACTGAAAATATGAACGAAGTATACAGACATTAAAAAAAAAGAGTTTTGGAACTAATGACAGGAGGAAAAGGGACCCAAAAGATTTAAAGCAGCTACGTTATTTTGATTGATGCATTTTTGTCATTGTCACTTTCGGATATCTCAAGCTAATTAAACATATCTTAAGTCCACTTTTGGGAATGGGAAAAACCACTTTTCACCTGCTCATTTTGTCTAGTATGAAAACCTACGCATTTGATTTTTATATTGCTAATTTTGCTCACAGCTCTAAGTCTTCCTATAAGGCAAATTACAAAATTCGAGTGGATCCTTTTCCTTATATATGAGTTGCTCTGTAAGATTTTATAAGATTTTTAATACATGGCCAGGTATTCTACAATCCTCAAAAATAAATTTATACTGAGGGAAAATATTTTTAAAAAGATGCAAATATCCATCTATCTATATTAAGTCAAAGGATGACAGGAAGTGGGCATCTTGCCAGGAAATTGAAGAAAGGGAATTAACCCTCTACTACACTGGAATTATGATACCTCTTAATGCCCCAATTCAATATAATGTTACAAAAAAAATTGAGGTCTACAAAAAGGTTGATTTTATCTACAAGGAAAAATACAGTGGAAAAGAGATAAAAAAACTTTAAAGATTAGAAATTGACCCTGTTTTAGCTGAACTTGGCAAATTCCCCTGGGTTTACGGTAGTAAGAGTGTGTCTTGTCCCAAGCTTGTGATATGATCACCATTATAGTTATAACAAACTGTGTACAGGTATGTCCCTTGTACCATTTTGAGTTGGTCATATGCACTACAACTTTGGTGTCTTCTCTGTGCAGGAAAACAAAACTGTACTTTAAAAGAGACGCAGTTTTGAGGTCAGAACTTTATTTGAACTTCTCAAAGTCAGCACGTGCCTGTAACGTTAGTTTTTGTTTTGATTTTTATTTAAATGATACATGGCATGTGTTTTTTTCAGTTGCTTTAAGCCACCGAGGAAGAAGGGAGCACCCTGGGAACATCTGGTTTTTTTTTTCATGTCCTTTCAATGCACTTTGTGATAAACTTTGTAAAAATCATCAAACTTTTGCGCTCCACAGCATTTTCCATTTTTTTGTACTTAAATATGCACAATTTGGTCAAACAAGCCAGAGAAAACCTCCAAAGAATATTAAATGCCGAGACTGTGCTCTAGCAATGCCTGGTAGCCTGTGGCACCTAACTTTTGCTCCCAGGAATGTGAAATGACATGTTTCAGCAAAATTCCAGTAATCCAAAGGCAAAGATATCAAAACATTTGATTGTTGTGAAGGTGTTAGTGGTTGATGTAACACAATGTTTTTGTTCTTTTCCTACCCAAGGTGCTCGAAGGTTACCCGGATGGGACATTCCTCTTACGCGACAGTGCACAATACCACTACCTGTTCTCTGTGAGCTTTCGCAGGTATTCCCGCACCTACCATGCAAGAATTGAACAATGGAAGCATAGGTACAGCTTTGACAAACCAAGTGATTATTCATTTTATTCAACAAGTGTCTGCCAGCTGTTACAGCATTACTCCCGAGCCGAACAGTGTATGTATTATGAACCTCTGTTACTGAAGCCACTACAAAGGAGAGTACCACCTTCACTGCAGGATCACTGCAGAGCAGCAATCTGTAGCAGAATTACTTTCCAAGGAGTGAGCAAACTTCCTCTGCCAAACTCTATGAAGATATTTTTGCGGGAATTTCATTACAAAATCCCTGTGAAAAAGACTGAGGACAAGGGCACACAAACACCAGCTCCCAAGAAAAGACTGAGTTCTTTTTTTCATAGAGACTAGGTATATGTAAAGGTTTTAAGGTTTGTGCCCCCTCCCTACTCCCCCCTACCTCCAACCAGTTGTCTAAACAGGTGCTGGTTATCCCTAGAGGACAGGACTACACCATAAGAAAAATTGTACTGAGCCCAAAATTTAATGCTTTGACCTTTGAAATTCAGGGTGCTCAGAAAATAAGTTAAGTGCAAAACCTTAAGAGATGCAGCAAGTTCCTTGGGAAGTGACAGTACCTCTGGGTGTTACAAGTTATGCTATTTATACTGTTGTTGTACTGAGTATCTTCAAGAATACAGTCTACCTTCCTGTTAATGGACACCTTAGTGACCAGAATAGCAACTTCTAAATAGAAGTATCTGTTTAAGTTAGTTTAAGTTAGTTAGTTTGGTCGAGCACCAGCCCAGCCAACATGGAGCGCTTACCATTATTTTGTTTGGAAAACTCGGAAATTCTAGGGAGAACTTAAATGGAATGATTCATCCCAGTGGAAATTTTCTGGAAAAAAAAGTAATACCTTTCAAGGTATTACCTTTTTCCCATTTTTACCAAAACGACCGAAAGTTTGTGTACCATTTGTTTGGATTGCTAGTTCCTGGCTTCATGTCCAGTGAAAGCGAAAACTTTACCAGCATTTTGTAAATGGCACAACGGGTACAACTCAATCCTGTTCCTGTTTTTTGGTGCCAATAAAAATACCAGTATCATTTGACGGAAATTTTACACTGAAATTTCCGTGCAAATGGTAAGCACTCATGGATTCTCCCTCTCTAGTCACTTTGGTCTAGCACTGCCACTCTGAGTTCTCCGATAGTAGTGAACACAGTGTCTTCAAGCAATTTTTAAGTGTGTATGTAGGTGGTCCTAGGTCTTCCTCTCTTAGTTTGTCCGTGTTGTGGCTGCCACAACACAAGCTTGGGTGCCTCCTCCTCTTTGTGTCTAACACAATTCCCAGCTACCCTCATTCTTCTCTCCCTGATCTGGCTAGAAACTTTTGGGAGGTGACCATACAGATGTTCATTTTTAATGTGGTCCCTCCAAGAAACGTTTAGTGTTGTGAGAAGCATTCTAGTATAAGCACCATCAATTTCATTTTCTGTACTTTTGTTTGTATAAAGGAAAACAAAGATGCATTGCTTGTATGTGGCTGGGGCCTTGACTGTTTGTCTGCTTAAGAGAGGTGTCCACCTAAGGGAGGTTAGAAATGCAGTGTTTGTATGTGGCTGGGTCCATGTCTAAATTAAGAGTCTCTCCCTCAGGGAGGTTACAAGTTTGTAGGTGGTTGAGACCATTAGAGGGAGGTGTCCATTAGCAGAGATGTCTACCTCTGGAGAACTAAAATCTAGAGGCTTTCTCTTTTGGACTCCCTCCCTGATTGTCACTGAAACCTCCCCCCCTCCCCCCCACACACACACACAAATTGACCCATCCCCCAAATTATGACAAGGGGATGTATGGAGTCTTACATGAAGTACGTACTATGAAAATTTTCTTTCATCATGCAAAGATGCCCCAGAAAACGTACTATGAATAAAACAAATTGGAGTTTGACTTTTAAAATGGGCTAAACTTGAAACTAAAGCACAGAAAAGCTCAAAAGTCAATTTTATTCGGGAAGGTGATCCCTATGCGAGAGAAGGAGAATGGTGCCATATCCAGGGGACTCTGGATAATTCAGGAGAGTTGGCATACGTGTGTCAGTAGGGTTTGACTGTATCTCACTTCTGTTCTTTTAAACATATTTGACAGAAATCGACTTTCTCTGAGTTAGTAATTTATTGCTGTCTTTGCTTGGACTTGTTTGTACTGGCAGTGGCTGTTAAAATGTTACATTGAATCAATTTTCCCACATTTAGGAACAAGTCTTGCACCTTTTGGCAACATACAAACTCTCAAAAACATCCTAAACAATTTCAAGTTCCTTTTAGCTTAACTTGTGTAGTCTCTCAAGAGAGCTCCTGCAAGTTAAAGATGTAAACAAAATTATACAAGAATATTTTGAATCAGTAAAATAGTCAAATTTATGCAGACATACAGAACTGCCATATAATTTTAATAACTTTTATGGTGAAAGTTTTTTACATTTTTTACATCTCGTCTACTATTATTTGGGTTGGCCACCCAGTAACATGTAAGCTTGCCACAAGCATAATATCATCTTGTAACTTTATCTTACCCTGACATATTTTGAGGGTTTTTCCTAGATTGTATGACAATCACTTGCTGAAGCCATGAAGTTTAGATGTAATGTGCCAAGGGAAGAAAAACCTTTTAACAATAATTATTATTATTTTACAACACATTTAGATCTTACTTTGTAACTCATTGTCTTGGAAAGCTTGTTAGACCGTTCCATAGCAGTTTATTAGTACTTGAAAACTTTCAATAATGTTAGTAAGTAGAAAATGATTTTATGTTAAAAACACTTTAAAAGTTGACTGATGCTTACTGGTGTACTACAAATACTTTAGTTAGGTAGGGTATAAAAAATAGTAACAAATTAGAACATTGTACAGAAAACTTCATAATAAGTATTATATTCCCCCAGCCTTAAAGTAGCTGTTTTTAGGGAAGGCAGGAAGGTTCCAGTTGAAATAAAGTAACTTCCCTTGTATTATTTGTCATGGTCTTTTTTTCTTTTCTTCCTTTCTTTCTTTCTCTCTTTTTTTTCCTGTTTTTGGCAGGTATTCATTTTCCAGAAACTACAAAAAAAAGGGTTAGCGTCAATATCTAAAACAGAGTATTAGAACTGGCCTATTCCTAGAGTACTGTATCATTTTAGCTCAGTTTGGAGGGAAATTTCCTTTAAAAGGGGGCAGGGAAGTTGAAGTGGAACATTAGCCCTACTCACCCTCCACTCCCATCCCACTCCAAGCTCAAACTGTTCCTATGCAGTCTTTTGGATCTATTTGTCAGCCTTCATTCGGGGAGATTAACTTGAATTAACAGTTCTTTGTAGATACTATGACAAATGCCCCAAATGATGTGTAAGTTTTTTAGGGGTAGGGACACATTAGACTGGGGTTTTCCTTTACAATTTTGTAATCTGGCTTGAGTAATAGTTTCCGAGAGCCCTAGATTTACTGTCGCGGTAATTCTCGTTTCTGTGCCTTTTCCCTTTCCTCTCGTTCAACTCCTAACTCCTTCCCCGCCCCCCCACCCCACCCCCACCCCCACCCCGCCATCACAAGCGCCCCCTACCCCCCATTTTTTTATTCACTTATACCCAGGCTTTTTCGGTTTCCAATATGGCGGTGAAGATGGACCACTCTTGCACAACTTTCTAGGACCTTTCTAGCCGTTGATCTATTGAAGGGAGGAGAAAATGTATTTATCCGGAATGCGTATGGTCGCTATAGGATGGTAAGGAAGGTCATTTTACCTTTGTCTAATGATTTGTTAAATAATATATGGGCAATCTTGTCTTGCCTGCGTGCAGATGTCTCCTATTCCTTAGTTTCACGCGGAAAAGTCCCGTTTCCGCGTGCAACAAAAGGAAATAGGAGACCTATTCTCGCAGGCAATCTTGTCTTCTTACTGCTTGTCTTTTCTTTGTAACCATGCCCTTAATTCACATGGCCACTTTGTTTTATAATACACTGATATTTCAAGGAGAAATTTGGTCAATGCTGATCAAAGGGTTTAAAGTTGTTCTATATAAAAAAAAAGCCTCAGACCTGACACCTACCTATAGAAAGAGACTGATCGTGGGATCTAGAAAACAAGAGGGTTGCAATTTTCTGGACAGCAATGAAGAACTTAAATTTCATCAAGTTTATTTGTAAATTTATACTTAATACATTGTATTATTTTTTGCTTTACTTGTAGGGTGGTGGTTATTACCAGTGGGATATCATCTTTTATATTTGTAAAGAGATACATTGACAAAAAGAGACTTGAGCTGATTAAAGCAAAAGGACGAGAAAGAATGCTACAAGCACAAAAAGGACATGACAAGGAGACCTAAAAATTTAAAGATTTTTCCTACAAAAGTGAGAAGTTATAAAAAGGAATAGCAAGACCCACACATGTACTGGTCGATGGAGAAGTCTTTTCAGCCTCTTCAAAGAAGAAAATGTGACATCCTTAATATTTCTCTGAGTCATAAGGTAATGTTGGTCATAAGCAATGAGCATGATGGTAGCTTGGATTAGTGTACATACAGCATGGATGTTGGTGAATCTGAAAACATCTAACAATATCATCTGCATCTTTTTTTGTCATGAAAGGAAAGCAACACGTGTCACAACAGCCAAAGGGACAAAAAGGCCAATCTCATTTCCATGACCACCACATGTATGTCTTTTTTCAGTTATGGGTAAAACAGCTAATTATTGGTTAACAGGGTAAAAAAGAAACGAAGCATTTCATATCTGTACCTACACTGTAGGATGAAATATACACCTTTTCTTCACATAAAAGAAGTCAGATGTTTGGCATCCAACAGCCAGTGGAAAAAGTGAGTCATTTGCTGCTGTGTACAATCTTTATTAATTTATAGTAACTCGGAGATATCAAGCTTGGTTACCAAGGCCAGTTACAAAAAACTGTGGAGCAAAGAAATTGAATTGTACTTTATTAAAATACATTTAAAAAACTTTGCTGAATACTATGGGTAGTAAATAAACAGATTTCAACAAGAACATTGTCCTTCCTGCAGATAATCTGCAACATTGATCAGTTGTATAAAGCCAAATCTGAGGCCATTCACTTATCACCCAACTAAACCTGGTGTCCCTAAAATTTCACTGGAATTTCACTTTCAGGAACAAAACACCACTTCTGCTGGAGTTTTCGATTACCTTCCCACATCTGAACTGGGGTGGACACTTTCGTATCTCCGTCTTGTATATCAATAATGAGATTATTCATTATGCTTGCTATCTGGCTATTTCTACAGATCCTTTTTTTGGTTGACACCACCATTTGGAAAATAGCCAAATGTATTTGGCCCCTGCAGCTCTATTAACACCACTAATATCTGCTACCAGGCCCATTTTACTGACAAGGGTATCATTTGGTCCCCACATCCACAGCTGGTTAGCACCCCCATATGCTGGGTACATCACGAGTAAACCACCAAGTGTAAACCATCAATAGTAAGGACGAGTTTATTCAGTTGACTTTGTATGTAAAAGTACTCCGACATTTCAGCAAACAGCTTGTCGAACGTAGCTGGGTCAAGTCTTTTTGATTTTGCTATAATTATACTGGCCTAATCTGACTTTGATAAATCCCTCCATTTACGAAATTCGAAGGCAATCGAATCTGATCATCCTAAAGAGCAGGCAAAATGCTTATTGCATAAATGCTGACCTGGAAGGAAAACCGTTTTCCGTACGTGAGACAGATCAGAGCACATGCAACTGGGGTTGTTCTAACAAACAAAGCGGATTTGTCTTCTTCTGTGATGCCTACAGCTACGTGTACGGCGATGGTAGAAGAAGGTGTTCTCTGTATTCAGAGAAAGACATTACAGAATAATATTGTCTACTCCAAAGGTTCATACGTAAGGATGTAGTCGAAACAGGAACGGAAATAGATATGTAGCAATTTGCGTCCCTGAATATTGTCAGTGCATCACATATCGCTTTTTTAGATGCTTAGCTTTGTGTTCTTTACCAAGTAAAATACTACACAGAAGCCGAGAGAGTTTATTGAAAAGCAACATAAAATTGATTGTTTGTAATTTCGAAGTGTTCAGTCGTAAAAGGTCTGCTTCAATAATGGATCATATTAAAACAAATGTTTTTTTAATTTTTCAGTTGCTTCATCCTTCTATTGAGCAACATCAATCTATTTTCACACCTTACTACGCTGTAGCAGATACGGTGTTAATGTAAACACTAGCTAAACTCCGTTTAAATCAATGACCCAGAGCTCTCAAGATCGTTTAAGGTTGTAAACACAAATAAATGTCTACTTTATCCTCCTTTAGAAAAAGCTATTTGTGTGAGGTAGAAAAATGTCATACCATAATTATAACAGACCCAGCCGCGGGGTTGAAGAGCTTACAGTTTAGTGCAGGCTCAACTAGTAAGCACCCCCCCCCCCCCCCAACCCCCAGTTGTTGTTTTGGTCTTTGACCAAAAGTAGACTTATTCCACAATTAATTTGAGAATAGTCAAATCTTTCAGAAAATTTTAAAGCTAGGCAATACTTTGGAACCGAGTTATAAGAATGCCTTGCGGATTCACAAATATTTACAGAAATTTGCAAGGAAAAGAGCCTCAAGCAGCCAGACTTGCCTGTCAATCAGACATCGCTAAAATTGTGAACAGTCACGACTCTTTGCCACCGAACACAGCCCCGTGCAAACGGACGCAACATTGTTGGATGTTACATGTTGCATCCATTTGCAAACCCTGTTGCATGTTGTTGAGAGTTGTTGCATCCGTTTACACGTAGCTTTACATGTAAACAATTTGTCTTTTTTATGTTCATCAAGTAGTATAGATAACTTTATGAAATATTAAAGGAACTAGCGGTTTGAAAATCATGATTTCGGATTGTAAGCCACTTTTTTCCCTTGCGAATCAGCAAAGTTTGCTACTTAATTTTGCTAATCATCTCCCTGGCGTTTGTACTGTGAATACTCTTGCTGTACCATCCCCAGATCCGGTCACCAGAAAGCTTCCATCTCTGCAACCAGAAATAATTTGCGATGTGACAGTGTACTCACACTAGTAACAAAGCAGTGATTTTGTTAGACTGTCATTTTGTTACATGGAAGATGGGACTCATCTTCTGAGATTTCCCTGTAATGACCAAACAGACGAGGTTAATAAGTTATTTATTATATGGAATTTTCATCATGGACCTAAGCCTGCGATCAATTAAAACCAAAAATTGGTCAGCAGATAACTTTAACAAAACACGTCACACCTCATTGAGTTGTACACTTGAGCCCATGATACAGTCAAGTGGCAATGGTCAGTGGATACCCTTTTTGACAGCTGTCAATTGACCATAACATGGATGTGACCCATAAGGATGTCTACTATCAGGTTAAACAGATTGTATATGCCTTGGACACCTAGCTAATAATGCTCGGCCATTACAAGAAAATAATGCAGTCATCACAAGAAAACAGCCAATCAGAATGTGTGTACTATTATAACCATAGAGCGATTTTCGTATGACCTTGAAAAATGGTTTCGGTAAGTGTTCGTTCTTGGTTTCATAAGCCAATGGATGAAAAGATCAAAACATGGCCTCTTTGTTTTCCCGCCAAAGAAACCCTAAAATGGAGAAGGCATTGTTCGATTGGCCAATCGTGTTGTAGTATGACGTCAAAGCAAAGTATCGGTTGATTTCTAGAAAGTTCTCGGGCATGAAGTTTTTTCACCTGAGCGTTCGCTTAACCAATGAAAAGCCAGACGCGTTTGTCTGTCCATTCGATAAACCAATCAAATCGCTCTATTTCCGTTCGTTTGTCGTTTCTGTTTTGTTCGCGCGCTTTCATTTCAAGGTCAGACGAAAATCGCTCTATAACAAACCATAATAATATTGACCTACCTTGCTACAGCAAGATCTAGGATCTCTCCACTATGTCCATACCACTCTCTTTCACAGTTTCCAGACCGACTGTCCCACAGTCTGATGACTCCATCCAGGCAGCCTGTGTATATAAGAGATGCTGCTGAATCCCACTTGAGCCGAACTATTCCACCCTAGAACATTTCAAAAAATAAACCTCAGATGAATTGATCACTCTACTAGGTTGAGGGTCCTTGAGATGGACTCTTACACAGAAGAGATGGGTATCCTTGCTGTCTGGTGGCCTGTTGTTGTAGAACGATTTTCGTATGACCTTGAAAAAAGGTTTTGGTAAGTGTTCGTTCTTTGTTTCATCAGCCAATGGATGAAAAGATCAAAACATGGCCTCTTTGTTTTCCCGCCAAAGAAACCCTAATATGGAGAAGGCATTGTTCGATTGGCCAATCGTGTTGTGGTATGATGTCAAAGTGAAGTATCGGTTGATTTCTAGAAAGTTCTCGGGCATGAAGTTTTTTCATCTGAGCGTTCGCTTAACCAATGAAAAGCCAGACGCGTTTGTCTGTCCGTTCGATAAACCAATAAAATCACTCTATTTCCATTCGTTTGTCGTTTCTGTTTTGTTCGCACGCTTTCATTTCAAGGTCATACGAAAATCGCTCTATTACAGTTGAACCTCTCAACAACGGCCACCTTGAGGACAGAAGAAAGAGGCTTTTGTAAAGAGGTTGAACCAAAAGTGAATGTATGGACTGTCCGCCAAAAAAAAAAAATTGGCTGTTGTGGAGAGCTGGCCGTTAGTGGAGATTTGACTGTATTCTCTTCAAGAAACATACCGGTACATAACACATTTCAGTGTACTTACAGGGTGTTTACATTGTTGTCGCAGTCTGTATGATGATAAATCCCACACTCCAAGTACTCCACTCAAGGAGGCAGTTGCCAGCATGGGTTGACTGTGAAGAAACAAAGCGAAAACTTGGCTTAGTGGTTTGTCTGTGCTAAAATAGTGTAAAAAAATGGGCTGTCTGTGACTGAAATAATGGGGTGAACTAATTAAATTAATATTGGCATACAATAAAGAAAGATGGTGAAGATAAAATTAATGTGAAAGATTTGATAACCAGAATGTCACGAGTGTGGGGCAAAGAAAGAGTCTGTTAAAAGTCCTCTGCAGGATATTGGCGGTTGGTAAGTGGGCTGCCTGTGAAGATTATAGTAGGAGCTTACAGGTGGCTTTTCCATGATTACAGTCAACTCTTTATAAGACAGACTCCACTGGGAGTGGCGAGTCCGTTCCGATCTCCATACATTTCCTTAAAGAATTAGTTGAAAGATTTTGATAAAAGATCAAATCATAAATTATTTTTCTCTCTGGGGATAATTCTCGTAACCTTCTCTCATGATCATAAGTATATATTGTTTAGAGGAGATTGTTAAGGTACAAGCTTTCATGGGCTGGGTGTTTTAGGGGTTGATATGAGTTTGGATGTAAGTCCTGTTTCATCCCCTGTCACCGTGTTGAGTTGCTGTGGCGAATTCAATAAAGCATGTTGTTCACTTTTGGGACTTAAAAAGTTGACTGAAAAAATGCTCAACCTCCTGCTGAAACATTAGGTGAAAATGAGGCTATTGGATTAAAGGTACTGTCTTACTGAGGAGAGAATCCAACAGCTTCAATGGAGGGTGGAGAATCTCCATCGCCATTTTCTTGAAATCCAGCCGCTAATGTACTTAACACCTGTGTTAAAAATCATTTGATAAGAAAAGTGCATATTATTCACGCAAGCTGCAAAAATTATTTTTCTTGTTGGGCAAAATAACAAAGTGATCATTGAGAAGTTTCCACTTCTACTCAAAACAGTTTGACAATTACTCTCAATCTTGCTGCTCCTGTTCCATGCAAAACAGTTGGGATTCAATGCCGAGTCAGTTTAGAGCTACAAAAATGTACCATTTCATTGAATCCACATAGTCTGAACCCTCCTACAAACATTTCCTATGTGTACTATGTATGTTAAGTGGTTTTTAAGACATTTTGTTCTTAGTGATTTTTTTCTGTCACCTGTTTAATATTACCTTGCCAGTGTTGGTGTTGACTATTTTGACAGTAGAGTCTTCTGATCCTGTTGCTACAAGTACATTATCTCTATGTCCATCTATGCAAGTTATTGATCCCTGATGTGTAGTCCCATCTGCAAAGTTACAAAATTATTGTTTGATTCAAAGAAAACCCATGTTACGATATGATTAAGTAACTGTACATGTCGATGTCAACGTCTGTCAATGTCAAACAAAGTGGATATAGGGAGTGGACAATGATGATGATGATGATGATGAGCAATGATGATGATATATGAGTGATGATGATGACGAGAGATGAAAATGAGGATGAGTGATGATGATGGTGATGTTGATCAAGTGATGTTGAGGATGACAACAGCAATGGTGATTTGATCTGTTGGTGATGATCATGATAATATGTCAGTATAACTGTCGTCATTATCATTAGTGTCCATGTCTGAGATATCAACATTGATGACTGTCAAAAAATAATGACATCAAATTACAAGTGTCAATGTCCAAGGTATGCCTTGACTTTAATAACAACACGGTCAAAGTAAAGTAAGTGTTAATGCTAGGCTCAATCTCAATTCTAGAGCGTTACTGATAAAAGTTTCAAAAAGAAAAGGATGAGGAAAGTCAATTCCTGCCCTTATATAGTTACCTGATAGATGGAAGGTATGAATTCCTTGTCGCAAATCCCAAAGTTTAAGGGTGCCATCCTCGTATCCTACAGTAGCTCTCTTACCTGAAGATGAAGTTATCAATAAGGTAATTTGTATGAAATTTGTTTGTTGCCATTTCATCTGTCTCATGTCATCGTTTCAAGGTCATGTCGCTTGTCGGGATTTGATCCTATCGGTGTCTCACTACTATACTAGTACTCTATTGCTGTCACATTTCATGGGGTATGTCTAAAATTTTAATTTTAAAAAACCGCTGCCTGGTTAACTCAGTTGGGAGAGTGCCCCTCTGCTGAGCGGGTGGTTGCAGGTTCAAACCCCGGCTGAACCAGCACTAAGGGTCTTTAAAATCAAACCCCGGCGAACCAGCAATGGTTAGACTTTCTGGTCTTCTCAGACAAAGATGAAAAGCAGTAGGTCCCATCTCACAGCACTTTCACTTGTCTGTTTCTTGTGGAATGTAAAAGAAATCACACCACTATTCGAAAATAGTAGGAGTGTAGAACCCGGTGGTGTGGCCAACCTCTCCTGGGCTGGGTAGGTTATCTGTGAGTTAGAATAGGCTTAAATTAGGACCCTGCTCTGTTGTGTGTTCCACCCCATATGGTGGAAGTGATTAAATAAAAAAAATAATAAAATACTCCTGTACCATCTTTCATGACTACTCCACAAGTTGATCTGCATCCATGACTCTGAAAAGTCTTGCAATCTCCACTGGGTAATTTCCACATCCAAACGCTACCATCTGCTGTTCCAGCAAGCAATACATGTGCTTCCTTGTGCCACTCCAACCACTGAAAAACACAAATAACAACTTAGTTTACCGGTAAATAATATTATCTATGTTCTTCTACTTATTTAGTTTTGACTTCTATTTATTTTACTATATATATATGCAAATGTTTCTTCATTTTATATCTTGCACTTTGTACAAGTGTCCCTAATATTTAAATAGCTAGACATCCAAATACATCATCAGAATATGCAAATTCCACGGGACTTTAGGGAGCTTTAAGCAACTGAAGTAAATACTAAACTTTGCTAAATTCGAGCCGCCACTGTGCGGCTTTCAATTTTCTTATCTAAAACTGATAGTAAAAAACTGCTGTAACTTATTTCAGAAATATGTTAACTCAAATGCTGCATAGATGGGTGGTTCTCAGCCAAGATTCAAGAATCAAGTCAAGATTGCAGTAAATTTCATTCGCCGTGAGTTTCATTGATCCGTCCGCTACTCAAGGCATGTGTACATTCTGGCAGAAAAACAGATATTTGTTTCGGTTAGAAAAGAGTAGTGGTTTGTTCAGCCAAACAACGACACACAAAGAAAATTAATGGCTATGAATAACAAAAGTAAACACGCACGCGTATCGCACGCATGCGTGCCCGACGCGTATATGCAGAAATGGTGCGTGCGTGTGCGTCAGTCGCTTATCTCTGCACTGCACTGTAATGATGATGATAAGGATGATGATAACAATGATGATCACGACTACTACTAATACGACATGTACATAAAACAAGTATTCAGCTAGATTGATGTAAATGGTGGAAATAAATACTACATCACATTACATCCATCTTGCATTGCTGCAATATCAGACAGGGATCCAAGGATTAAGTAATCTTAGTTAGGTTTAAAGTTAACACAGAACGAACACAGGTGGGTTATGCTCAGTGAAGAATATAGTGTATGTAATTTATTATAAAATGAAGTTCTGCTTTACATTGGTCAGCTTGTAGGTCCTCCCTCACTCCTCAGTGTGCATGTCCTTTATAGATTTAAGTACAGTTCAACAGCAACTGTACATGTAAGTTTTAAATGGTATACCTCTAGATCTGTGGTTTCAAAGTTCCAAACTTGTTTTTTTGTTGCAACATCCCAGACTAAGATCAGACCACTCATGTCTCCAGTGGCAACAAACTTAGAATCATGGCTGAATGCTGTGCAAGTCACAGAGTCCTTGTGACCTGCATGACAAAAAAGACAAGAGAAACTTCTATATACCAAATGCTTAATGGGGAGAGAGTGTGTTACCAGTGTGTGGTATGCTGATAATACAGTATTTTGCCTGCTCCTATCGTAAATGAGGCTAGCCTTTTCCTTTTGGTAAGGTGAAATTTTTTTGCAGTCACATTTTAAATAATTTCTTATATGGTGTAGTTAGTTGTTTTAGTCCTATAATTATTGTAGCATTGTATTAAAGTATTTTAGTTTTTTTGACAGAGCATGGCAGTATTTGCCGATTTACTTCAACACTCATAATGTCCTCCTCTTCATCAAAACCTACCAAGACATTCCATATGCGTCTCTCCATCTTGTATTCTCCAAACATACGCCTTGTCATCTTCGCCTCCAGTAACTGCCACAGAATTGTTAACTGGGTCCAGTGACACTGAGAATACTGAAGCTGATAACAACATTGACATAACAAAAAAATCAGCTGTAATAAAAATGTTCATCGTTGAAAAAATGCATGCATTATAACTGGTCAGTGTGAGTTCACTGTATTGTAATAACACATGCACTCTACATTGTGTCCACAAATTTCTTTATTTATATATTTTTTGGGATTCATGGTAGGTTAAAAAACAAACATTTTAACCTGAATTTCATTTTGATTAATAACATAATATTGCATATGAGCAAAGTCAAAAACTTGTTCCCCGTCCATTTTTGAGTTACTTTTTAAATAATGAGAAAAAGAAATAGTTGTATCATACATCATGATAGAACAGCCCCTCAGTAATGTCATGAAGGAGAGGCAAATCAATCCAGCTAAAGCATAAATATAAAGGGAGCAGAGCAAAAACTGGGGAGTTCCCTCGCCTGCCATTCAGCTCTACTTATAACTGAAAAGTGGACAAATTTCTCATAGTATGTATTACCTGTATGCTTCGTGTAGCACAATTCAGCATCATCTTTTTCATCTTTTTCATCCATGTCACCATTTGCATCCCCTTCATCACCGACATCAACATCTTCTATCCCAATGGCCAGTCCATCTGATAAAAAATAAATTAAATTTACTGAAAAATAACAATAGTTATGATGACAGTAAAGATAAAGACAATATAATGCAATGAAATACATCAACAAGGATAATAATGATGTAGATAAAGATGATGATGATGATGATGATGACAGTGATGATGGAACTAACTAAGTGGAAATGTACATGGTTGATTACAAGGATAACAATAAGAATGATGTTGATGATTTAGTTTCTTATAAAGTCTATTATCATCTGTGTATAAAGGGATTTTTTTGCTTGTTTTCCCTAGCCTCTGATGTTTTGACTCCTGTTTGACGTGACTCCTTTTTTTTTACACTGAATATGAGCTCAAAGAGACTGTGAGAATCAATTGCTGGTTTGCACGTGACGTCACGGCGGCCATGTTGGTGGTCAAGAACAAAAGCATTTCTCTCCTCTAGGAACAAAACTCTATTTTCATGCAAATTCTTCGAGAAAAGTTTCTTTTGTTTTGACCCCCAACATGGCCGCCTTGTCACGTGGTTGCAAACCAAGAATGGCAAAAATGATAATGTAAGTCTTCAGGTCAACATTTCCTTACAAAGCGATTTTTCTCACAAATCAAGTTTGTGTGTTTTGTTTTCCCACTTCGAACACGTGGTCTGGATTGGGGAAACAAAACATACAAGCTATAAGAAAGGCCTATCTATTTCATCCACTTTAGTAATAATTAATTTTTCATTTTATTTCACCTACTACACTCAACGCTAGAGGGCGTGCTCGTAACGTAATATGCACTACTACTGGTATAAAATGAAACTATTTTGTTTCTATACTGTACACCCACAATCGACAAAAATGATGACAACAATCTATTGATTTATGGGATCTTTTAGATCATTCCCACGTGCATTTTTATATACCTTCACCGTTGTCGCCTTCATCGCGAAAGTCTACAACTTCCTCAAAATCATCCTCCAGGAATTCGATTTCTTCATCAGGGTTCTCTGAAGTTTCCTGCTGGTCCATTAAGCTGAAAAATATAATCCAAGTACTGAAGTACAGAGATCATCAACATGAAAATTCCTCCAACCCCGATTTCACAACATCTATGATTCTGGGTCATGTAGTCGACCGTAATGTGTCATTCCCACCCAGTCTTTCTCACACTCCCCGGACAGAAAATCAAAATGGCGGAAAAGAAACCTTCGAAAACAAATTTGTTGGATGATCTAAAGCAAGACAAGGCAGAAAGCCCTCTCGACTTTCTATGTAAGTAATGTATCTTCTTAGCTGAATTACTGTAGCTGTGCAGATTGTGAGATGCAAATAGCTTGTCGCTAAGCAAACTCTTGTCACAACTGCATAAAAGACAAGAGGTAAACAAACCTCACAAGCAGTTTCACATTATTAATTGAGTTAAACAACAATTGGAGTTCTTGCAGAGACATTCAGTTTACGCATGCGTTCAGTTTAAAGTAAAGGTCTTCTATATCTTATCTTTACTATTAGATTCGTCTTCTAGAGGAACTTTAATGTCATTCATTTCTTTATAGCTCGCACTGGTGTCACAAGTGACATTAAAGATGCTATAACTCTTGTCATTGAAAACAGACCTGAAGATCCTATCTCTTTCCTTGCTGAATTGTAAGTACTGCTCTGGGTTGCCAAGGGATGTGGCATGGGATGTACGTTTAGGGGGGAGGGGATAGTTCCCATCTTTGTACTTCCTGTTTCTGCCTGTCCCAAAGTTGTCTGTCTTTGAGTTGGCTGTACCGTAAGAGATGAGGTAGATTGTCCACAAGCTGTGATAATATATAATCTTGGGCGCCAAGCTATATAATCCAAGATATATAATCTAGGGTGCCAAACTTCAGGCAATTGGCCCCATTGTACCTGTGTAGCTGCCATGTGCTTTCAGAGAATAGCCTGGAATCACAGGAAAAAATAACAGATTCCCATTTTTGGAGATTTTAGGGTATTTAAAGAATACCCATAAAAATTCCAAATTTGGAAGAGTGAGAGAAGTCCCAATCTGGGAACTTAGTTGGGAATTCCCTGGTTGGGACTTGTCTCACTTTGCCAAATTTGGGAATTTTATGGGTATTCTTTAAATACCCTAAAATATCCAAAAATGGGAATCCGTTTTTTTTTTCCTGTGAATAGGGTGTTAATTTTGGGCTTAGGAACCCTTTGAAAGAGAATCTGTAAACTGTACAAATACTGACTCACATATTTTTTTTTTCCTGTTATACTTTAAGTTTTGATTGTCATGCAAGTACTAGTACAGCATTAATGAAAGTACACCAGAAGCTTCTACTGGCTCACCATTCAAGACCATCATTCCAAAATAACCTTCTCCTAGCCTACAACATCCTTCACAAACAGAAAAGTAAGAAATTACAATCTAGAGGATGCTACAGTTACATGCAAACCCTAATTATCCAAACTCCTTGATTATCTGGACTAGTTAATTCTTTTGTCCCATTTTAATTTTATGAATATTGGTAAATGAACATGAAGATCCAAGGATGTTTTTGTCTGTTCAAGTTTTAGAAATTACCTTTGAGTTTCTTTTTGTTCTTTTTTTTGTTTCTTTCAAAGAAAGCAAGTAGCACTCTCATGTACTTGTTATACACTCAACATTTATCAGAAATCTGAGGTCAACTTCTTGGGCCAACTTCCCCATGGGTGACAATTGAACAAATTTTAATTATTGCTGGGCAATTCTTTATTGTAAACATAAAAAGTAATTATTCAAAGATGATATCAGTCTTAAAAATTCCCTTTAAGAGAGTTAATGTAAAATTGTAGACTGATTGTAATGTACCGTAACTAGATTTAAAGAGTGTCTGTACAACTGTATCTTTGCAGATAGCAATGGCTTACATGGACTTACTGGAAAGACATATAATGACCTTTTGACAATGCTTTGCAGGTAATTATTTTAGGTACTGTTTGTAGAATTATTCATATGTTTGTATTAACCCTTTCAAACAATCTACAAATTCAACAAGAATGACAAATTTTGGTTTAATCATAAAATACTAAAATATGGGGCCATGTGAAAGCACTGATGGAGACATTTCATTGCGATGGTCCTTCATAGGATTTAATCCAAAAACTCTGAGTTAGAAACACAGCATGATAAGCAGTACCACAGGAAATTACATGTACTGCTCAGTAACTTTCATTTGAGTGGTTACACCATACAATATTTATTTCATTCACAGCTGTGTCAAGATCTTTTATCATGAAATTCTCCCAACTATTTTCCTAACTAAAACTGAGAAATGAAAGTAGTATCTTTTCCCTATAAATGGCTAAACCTTCGCATGCCTTGGATGATGATGTAAAATAGTGATTCCGTCTCCAGTAGGAGACATAAAAAGAGTGTCCCCAATTAGTACAGTTGCGTTAAATGCTTCGATACTCAAACAAAGTGCCTTTTTTTCTGCAGAGACCTGAGTGGAGCAGAGGCAGAGCCTCTTCAGAAGCGAATACTTTGTTATAACTATGAAGTAGTTCGATTTCCAGTGTTTAAAGTGGGAGTTCTATCAACTTTTATATATCAAGGTCATCATAAAAAACGTTGTTGAGCTTATGAATAGTTGTGCATAGGGTTGCTTCATGGTTTAATTTGAACCTTTGTACATTGCTTAGCCTTTGTCTCTTTTTTATTGTAATGAATGATAGTGAGTACACCAATAGGTGTTTAGTGAGGAAGTTGATAGTTAACCTAACCTAAGGATATTTTATCAACTGTATGGCCATGTGATTCTGACAAAAATTAATGACAAAACTTTCTCTCACAATTGAAATAATTGCATTAAAATTTTAGAGTATCCCTTTCAGGACAGGTCTCAGAGTCTCCCACACCACATTTAAAAGAAATATATATCTTCAAACCTAGGTTACTGGTATTGAGTAATAACTATTGTTAGTTTTGTTTACTGAAATTGCTGTTGTGGATTAAGAGGGGGGGGGGGGGTTAAAGTTTAGATTAAGAAAGGTTGAATTTATCCCAGAGGTATATAGTGCTGGTGCTGGTAGTATCTATAGTAGACTGTTAACTATTTACATAGGTTTGTTCTTATTTTGATTGCCAGATTTTCTCAAGCAAGCTGAGTCACTTTATAATGAGCTGGACTTGACTGATAGAGGTCTGTGGTTGAGAAAAGATTTAGTAACCCTTTCCCTCCACTGGATTTTGTTTTCAGCTAGCCTCTCTTTGGGCATCACAAAACTTCAACGCTGTCTACTTAGAGATGTTATTCTCCCAACACTTCTTTTGTCGGCCCCTTCTTCTTCCTCTTTACACTGTTCCTTATAAAATTGTCTTTGCAAGCCCTGCAGTTCCTGCTACATGGCCAAACAGCTTTCACTTGGGTTTCTTTGCCATGGTAAAGATGTCATCATAGGGCCAGATGACTTGCCTGATTCTGTCTCTGACTGCATCATTAGTGCTTTTTGTATGAGATGCCAAGAAGTTTCCTAAAGCATCTCATCTCAGTGGCCTGCAATTTCCAGGATTTGCCTTTTTTGAAGGCTGGGATTGTAGGTTTTAAGGCAAAATGGTGGCATCATTCGGGATTGAAAGTATACATGGGATACAGTGTAGTGCAGTACAGTTAAAATCCTCCAGATGGTAAACCTGTTACCATGGAGTTGTACTGGCGACTACATGGTCCACCAGCAAAACCACTCTGATCTTGTGTAGACCTTTTTGCCTGCTCAGTAGAGACATTTAATAAATTAGCGATATTTATCCAAGTGTCCGGTTTGTTAGCCTGAATTTCATCCAATTACTTCGAGTCGTTATTACTCCCTCAGTAACGTCTGAATCGACCGGCCGTTAATGCCGTTCAGTGACGTCACTACTCCTTGATCTTTGCTTTAATTCATGCAAAAAGTAAAACACGGTTTTCAAGTGGCAAACCGAGAAATATCGTGTGGAAATGTCTGCATGATACAGAATTGCTTTATTTTTTTCGATTGTAATTCATGTTTAACGTTCAAACTATCAACTGCATGCAGTACAACTCTGAACCGGTTGTACTGAATTCTATAATCAAACTCGGTCGCAATCACGCAATCATCAATGAAATAAACACACACACGGAACACTTTGTTCAAAAACACAATGATTTGCTTTAATTCTGAAAAGAAGCTATTTGGTCCTAACAAAGACAAAAAAACAAGGAAACAAGAAAGAACAGCTAACAGAATCATTACACTTGACGGTAAAAATCGCAAGAAGGTTGAATTATAACATTCAGATCTCAGAAAACGTAAACAAAATCAACGGCCACCAAAACCACAAAGCGGCTCTAAATGAAAAACCTACCGACTCTCCGCAATGATTCTTCATTCGCAGTTCAATTTAGCATTTCAGTTTCGAATACAAGGGCAATTTTGCTGTTTAAGATAAAGATTAAGCTTATAGAAATGTTTGAACTACACGAAAGAATGCCAGGGATGCGATCCGCTGAATATCAAGCGACAATCCCGCTAAAATTTTTCATAATTATACATAATTATGCAAATGTTTAGACAATCAACCAATCAAAATTACTACCCGGTTTTCGGGTAGTGAGTGACGTCACTGGACGGCATTAACGGCCCGTCAATTCAGACGTTGTTGAGAGGAGAAAACGACTCGAAGCAATCGGATTAATTTCAGGCTACCGGTTTGTATGGATGCCTAGACTTCACAAACAATTGATTATTAGAAAACCCTTATCTTTGTGTTCTGTTTGGTTAAATAGGCAAAGCTGATAAACATCTCTGTGATGCAGTATTGAGCGAGTTACAACAGGCTGCAGTCAAGACCACTGAGGACCCTATCAGGCAAGGATGCACTGTAGCTTTTTTAGTGTACATTAACCCTTTAAGTCCCAATAGTGTCCAAGATCAATTTTCTCCTTACAATTATCCATACACTCTAAAGAGATAAGTTATGAGAATCAATAAAATGATCACCCAAGAGAAAATACTTTGATCATTGAACAGATTCTCTCAACTAATTCTTTAAGGAAATGTATGGAGATCAGTTTGGAGAATTTGTATGTGGATACTGGGGCTTAAAGGGTTAAAGGTAGAATGAAGAGAACCTAAGAGGAGATAGCTTGTTGGGAGGCAGTCTCTCCTCAGCTGATGCCTTTTTGTGTCATAGGAAAACTTGGGAGAGGGTTTAAAAAAAAGCACGCAAAGGACAACCATCATTCAACATGTGCAATAATTTCTTAATTGCTACTATTTTATTGTAACACTGGCACTGGGAGCCTCTACAGAGGAGAGAGTGCATGGCAGGTGTTTTAAGGGGAGGTATAAGAGAACATTTGTATGCGATAAAGTACAATATTAGGGCTTATGAAGGAGGAATGAAGAACGAGATACTTTTCTCTTTCCTTGTGCGCTGGTATTTCAACTTCCCCCTCCCCTTTAAACACTTGCCACATAGGCTAGAAGGGAGAAGAGAATAGGTTCATAACTCCCTCCCTTTCTACCCTAAAAATCTGATCTGGAGGGAAAAAGAAGTTTGGATGCCATTGTATAAAAAGGGGTAGCAAGTCTTAATCAGTGAATGAAGTGTACCACGGTTTTCTGTTACTTTAGCTGGGACTTGCATCCAGGGCGATTAAAAACGAGAGTGCATGCAAAGAGGGTTGATCACTGAGTGTTAGGGCGGCCATGAATAAACAGCATTCTCATTGAGCCTTTGTGGCGGGTCTTCTTGTCTATACTACAGTAACAGTGAAGAAAAAAAGGAGCAACAATGTCTGCTCTTTAGTCATGAGAACACAATAGTCTTGAAGAAATATGTAGGTGAATCAAAAGAGTCAAAAGAGAGAAAAAGAAGGCAATACATGTAGAATAGTTAAAGAATGTAAATTATCCTGTAATTTGGGATGTTTTCCTTGCAGTGTTATCCAAGTTGGCTCCATGCTAAGTTCACTGAGATTAAACAAAATCATGACCGAGGTGGGTGAACACTAACAGTTTTTATATAAAAACACTCAGCAGAATAGAGTAAAGAAATTCAGCCAGTTCATGTAAATTGGTGAGGAGATATAAGCACCATAAGGCTCTGACGACTCCATACAAATCCTTCTAAAATTGGCTTGGATCGTAACGTTTATGACCTGGGCCTTTTTAGAAGGGTTACCAGATATTTAGTCTCCTTCGCAGCCGTTTTTAGGCTCGTCACGTCACGCAAACGGAGGGTTGCGTGACGTGACGAGCCTAAAAACGGCTGCGAAGGAGACTACCAGATATTAGGGGTGTTTCAAAATTATCCCACCAAGAACCCCCTTCATGTTTATAGCGGAGATCTCCCGTGCTCTGAAACACACTGTTTTGTTTCTCCCAATTACAGTAGCCTGTGATGTATTGGTCAATTTCCAAAGTGTCCGTTGTGCAAATAAAAGACTTCAGGGACAGAATGTTTACGAGTGTACTTAATTTGCTCTTAGGCGTTAGTAAAAAGCGGAGGTAGGAATCAGACTATGAGTGTTGAGGAGTTTGTGTTAACGGCGGCCGACATCTTGTTGGAACAGGTTTGCCACTTCTGCAATTCTTGTTTTTATTTTCGTCCAATTCACAAGTAAACACACAGCATAGATTTATAGGACACTGTTGTTATTTTAGATACCAGACTTGAGATGACCACAGTGTTTTTCAATTTCCTTGTTGCGCCACGTTACCAGAAGCGAACAAGGTTGGTGTCCAGGGCTACTCTTGTTTTCTTGTTTGGGTGGGGTCTGAAGCGATACTTCTGTCCCCGGAACTCTGGGAAGTAAGCAAGCAATGGCGATGGCAAAAAGAAAACTTGATGCGAGTATAATGCGTGACGTCATCGTATACGTATTGCGTGGATTGACGCGCCATAAACGTAACTATTCAGGTGATTAAAGCCGTCTTAATAATAATCACACGTCCCACCCCTGCCGGAATCAGTTTTCGCACGTGAAAGAAGTACAGTGCGCCGGTTAAGGACCTAACCAATGAGGTGTCAAGATTCACGACGATGGACCAATCAGAGAGCACAGTCAAAGACAGGGATAGTCTTCGTCAGCTAGTCATAGCCCGCCTTCATGGATCTGATAAAACTCTCCACACAGAATTACTGCAAAGGTGGACGTAGTACAGTGCACCGATTTAAGGCCTAGCCAATGAGATGCCAAGATTCACGACAATTAACCAATCAGAGAACGCAGCGTGATATAACCCGCCTTCAATTCATGGACCTGACGAGACAACCTCGTCCCAGGGTTCTGTCCTACTCGTCCCCTGAGAGGACCTTGGGAACAAGGTTGAAGCGGAAGTGGAGTGCAGCAACGCTCTTTCCCTGTTGTTGCTGTGTTGGTTACGAGTGTAAAAGATTTCAAGATACCAACCCCGAGTTATTGGAACGTCTTAAGAAAGTTTCATGTAGTTTTTTTCGTTTTGGTACTTCGAATTGGATGATTTCGACAGAGAAGTGAACAAAGCCAGTAAAATTGAGCGATGTCTCTTTGAAATACATTAGTGCATTTCCGCCACATAGGTAGGTTGAACATGATTGTCCGGGTAAACGTAGAGGACCGTTGTTGACAATGACTGACGTTTTGACAACCTGTGCTGTAGTCAGTTAAATCGCGATATTACCAATCAGGTCAATAACCATCCAGGATGTCTACCGCACAGTTTGTCAAAACCTCAATCACTGTCAACAACAGTCCCATTCAGGACTACGCTCACCCGGACGATCAAGCTCAAACTACTTACGAAATGCCTCCTGGGCTCAAACATTTCGCGGTTCTTCCTATATCCACTAGATCACCGTAGATCATTTTTACTTTCTTTTTTTTTTTTTTTGCTCGTTGTAAAGCTGTCAACGTTTAGACAGGTGTTAACAAAGAATACAAAAATTGTCACAGGCAAGCTACGGTACTTTTCTTTCTTTTTTTAATGTTTTTTCTTTTTCAGTTTGTACATTCAAGTGCTAGGCTCATTTTATTTTCATAACACTGTTAGACTGCAAAACAGTCCGTATTTTTGAGTATTCAAGTAAGCGCGAGCAGTCAAACGAAAGGTCTGGAACGAGGCTGAAAGCGGAGAGTGAGACTGGGTAGAGACGCTAAGAATTTTTCTCTTGCCTCACACGGCCGTAGGGCGTGTGAGGCTCGCGAGCTTCGCGCGTGTAAGACTCTTACGCCACGCTTTACCGACTTCCTTACTGATTTTGAGACAAAAACCGACTGTTTTGCAGTCTAACTCACTGCCTATGCAATTAAAAGCTGATGGCAAGGAAGCGCTCCTGACGAATTGAATTCAACAATTGCACTATTTCGAAACTAACCAAATGAGTCTTCTCTTTTTAAAGCTCAATTATAGAAAGATTTTGTGACTCATAAGCAGTAGATCGGTTGTATTTTGATAACAGTGCAATATGGGAAGTATCAACTTCTCATGCAATAAAGATCTTCCTACGGACCTCTTTAGAATGGTGCTATCAATACTATTGTCTTAACCAAAACATATCTTGCGTGACAGTTCTTTTTCTTCAGCTTTCAATTATACCAATGTTTTTTGCACTGATGAAACGTTTTACATTTTAATGCCTATTACCCTTCGCAGACATAGGTTCTCATGCTGAATAGCGAGGAGTTCCGCAAGCAATCTCGTGTTCTCCTTTTCAAGTAGTTCAACTTTTAACTGGGTTTGTATTTCCCGCGCTTTTCTGGCATCTCGCGACTTTTTCGCCGATGCATTATTGCGTCTTCTGCGTTCCCAGTAACTCGCTCTCTCGTCGTCTTTTTGGCTTACGCTGTTGAACTCCTTGTTCTTCCTGCCCAACGGCTCGTCCTCGTTTTGGTCACGAGGATCTCCAAAATCGCTTGCTCTTTTTAAATTCCGCTCTCGTTCCCCGGCGCTGAATTCCGGCTTAGTCTTCAGTGTCTTCATTAAATCAAAGGCTTCTAATGCGGCGGGCATGTCGGAATGTGCGCCTGGCGTGTACTGCTCTGCAAACGGAATATCTGCTGCTTGCGAGTCATCGTTTAACACTTCCGAAGGCCGCGAAGAGCAACCATATCGCCCGCCCGCGGAGGACAGGGCACGAAACTTTGCGTCAAGGTACAGATAACCAGTGCGAAACATTTCTGAGTTTCTGATAGCGGTTGAAAACGCTTCTTGGTTCAATATTCGTACTCTTTTTGTTAGCTTTGCGCGGCTTACTTCATCGTAGTCGCCACTCTCATCACGGTCAAACGCAGCTCTTTTGCGGTCAAAAGGCACGCCATTACTCAAGGATTGAAACGATTCTTCGCAGCTGTTGAGGTCTTTGGTGCGAATTTTAGGTTCAAAATTGTGCTTCTTTAAAGAACGATAGTTCTTGCTGAACTCTTTCCCCTTATCCATGCTATTCTTTTAATGTTAGCTCTCACCTAAGTTAACAAGAGAATGCAATTTTATAAATACTATTTCACCAGGAAGCAGCTTGCGATTAATAGTGCAGGTGTTTGGGTATCAAGTACGCGTGAGTTGGCCTCACGTTACGTTACCTAACGTTATAAGCACCTCCTTTAGAACTAGACAAGTCTACAGCACCTTCACTCAAAAACGACTATTAATTCTTGAGAGTTTAGCGATCTTCTAATTTTCCCTCGCAAAACTCAGATTTGGGCACTTGGCCAGCTTTTTGGTCAAGCGATAGAAGCCATAAGCGGCGCACTGGACTGAAGCAGTATGATGTTGGAGTAAATTGCGTCAAAATCATCTAACTGCTTTTTATTTTTTAATGTGTTGTGTATCAAAGGGTACGCCGTTTGATTGTATCCTGGCGTTAGTATTTTCTGGTTTCCCCTTATCCACTCAGTGTTTCTGGTGAATAAATTCCTTTCTTTTACAATCATAAATCATTCTGAGTTTTATTCTAACTTTATTACTGCTTATTAGTGTCTCAAACATTATATAATGCACAAAGTGAAGATCTCCGTTATATAACATATCTCTTCTCCACACGTGAGGGTCTCCCTCTTGATTAAAAGAAAGAAAGAAAAACAGGGAAAGAGGAATCTTCTTCGCTCCAAATTGGGGACTGCACGGTTCTGTTTATTTCTTAGGACTTTACATAATGAATATTTTGGAAATTTTTCCGAATTTTCGCTCGTATTATTTATGATTTTCTCAGTAGATTCGCCAGTTCTTTACATGGTCACCGAAGCAGTGTGAAGCCAGGTACTTCGGGCCTGTGACAGTCCTCTCGCCCCCCCCCCCCCCCCCCTCATGAAAGAAAGACCACACTACTGGGGTCTACATCCCCTGCTCTTTTTGAGTAGCAATATAGGTTCTTTAATGACCTCTTCCGATTGTTATGAAAGGATGAAGGAGACAAGGCCAACGGCTTAACGTCACCGTGTTCAGTGACGCGATCATCTGGACTGAAACAAGGTCTTAAGATCACAGCCAGCACGATGTAACCGAGTTTTTTAAACACCCTTATTGTTCCACCAAGACATATCGCTTGGCAGACAGGCGCGTGCTCATCCGAGTTAACTAACCTGAGCAATTAGGCCAATTTCCAAGTAGCTTTTCATATTAATCCTTTTCTTAATTTCACATTTGCAACCTGAGATGATGCATTTTTAGCTTTCTCATTGGTTCACTGTTTGTCGAGTGTCAGCCAAGGTTCTAGCCTGAATTTCATCCGATTGCTTCGAGTCGCTTTCTCCTCTCAGCAACGTCTGAATCGACCTGCCGTTAATGCCGTCCAGTGCGACTCGAAGTAATCTGATGAAATTCAGGCTATCTATGTTCAAACTGATACGGAAATGATTGCGTTTGCGACAAGCACAGCAGTGAACTGTAAACCGCCGCGGCTCACAGCTGCCACATTTACTTGTCACTTCTTGTAAAGTAGTAAAATGGGCGAAAGCGAACGAACTTGGGGATTCAATACAACAATTATTTTAATTGCCCTTGTTGGTTATCGTGGAATAAAGGTTAATCATTCAGCCAAGCGTATTTATTCATATGGATTAGCGTAAAGTGTACTATATAAGCAAGGTAACTTTTGAAGACTAATTGGTCTCATTCACAAAAGCTAGGACTATAGAGTATGTGCCCGGCATGTTGGAGGAGTAAAACAATAAAACTATTTTTCTTTGGGAAAAAGTTTAATTCTCATGCAAATCTATTTTTGTTTACTCCTCCAACATGGCCGCCCCGCACAGACTCTATAGTTAAAATATGATTAAAGACTTAAACGCCGGCTAAAAAATTTTGGAGTGTTCGGTGCTTTTCCGTACAACAGGCTTCGTTGATTCGTGTGTACCAAGTGTGTACCCTCCCCTTCCCCCCCCTTCCCCCCCCTTCCCCCCCCCGCCCCAGGTATCCAAATATCCAGTGTGGATCTCGCAGGTGTTCAACAGACAAACACTTCCTGAATTTGTTTACTACATTTATAAAACTGTTTTTAGCCAGCCCTTAGGTTAAACATTTAATTTTAGTTTCGTAGTTCATAAAAAGTCAAACATCACGTGTGTTTTCTTTGCTGACATCCTACGCCGGCAAAATTAACAGGTGTCGTCAAGCATATAACGTCGCTCTTGAATGACCGAGAAGCGAAAAACACCAAGACAGAGTCAATAAAGTTAATTAATATGCACCGCGAAAAGGTGGTCAGAGCGAAAATCAATGTAACTAGTTAATGGCAATTACGCGTGCTGCAATACAATGAATCTTAATCTGAGTGTTTCTTCACAACTCGCTGATATTTCGTGAGGGGCCAACAGGGAAACTCGTTATCGCGAAGGAAGTTTGGATACTAAACATCAGGTTACCGTTAAATCTTGCGAAAAAAAAAGCTGGCTGCGTTTCGTTTTTACAGCTCACTGGTGTCGAAGATATTGGATGAAACACTTATGGCCAAAGCGAAGCAAATCGGCGTTTGCGGTTAAGCGTTAATAGTTAGACGTCGAAGTTCACTGAACTTTGGATCAAAATGCATACTCTATTAATCTAAACATTATTCGAACGTCTCATGAACTCAATCCGCTCAGTTTGTGTCGCCTCATAAAAAAATCGACGTTCTTACCAAAGCCTTATTCTTTCGTTAATTCTAATGGATCTTCTGGTTCAAAAACCTGAAAAGCAAAAAAACCAACAAATTTAAGTGCGTTTTATGAAACTAATTATTGGTCCCCAGAAGACAGGATAAACCAACTTACAAAATCAGAGAGCTTCGTTTTCCAATTATTAAACTTAAAATAAAACTTTAAATTCAAATTGGTACGATAACATTGTATACTAAAATAGATACAAAAAGATAATCGCAGTTATAGACGCAAATTATACAGTTGCGACTTAAACGGAAAGCCTGGAAAAATTAAGACTTTCTTTTCGCAACTGCATAAGTTGTTTAAGTTGCGTTTTCAACTGCGTTAATCTTCTTCTTCTGTGATTTAAATATATGAAATTCAAATATTCATTATTTTATTGCATCGTACATTTCTTGAAAAGGAAACATTCTTGTTGACGTTGATTTCTTAGGATTTAACTTTTTGAATGAAAAATTCGATCCTGCTTATCTTAGGTAGAAAAGTGAAGGGAATCGTAATATTTCGTTTAAATGACGTTTCTTTTTAGAAGCTAAGACACTTTCACGTGTTAAAAAGTGTGCAAGCTCTTTACTAAGTTATGCAACAGACAATTTAACTTTTGAGTGGGCGGAATCACGTTTAATGTTTCAAAAACGTGAAAAGGGTGTTGAACGTTTCCGGAGAGTTGGAGAGAGAGGCTAACCTTACATAATTTAGAGACCAACGCTTATCTAAAATGGCCAATAAAAACTTGAAATTGCAGTAAAAGAAGCTCCTAGTTTTCATAATCGGATTAAATATTTTTGTTGACATTAATTATAAAAACTCTTTTCCTTCTTTTTTGTAATCGTTTAAGTGGACTCTAAACAGCTAACAATGCTATTTTTAAAATACTACTACTACTAATACTACTACTAATAATAAATAATAATAATAAATTATTTCTATGATTATTAATTCATTTATGTTAATCCTTTATTATCATTATTATATAAAAAGTAGTTAATAATAATTCCTTTATTTTCCATCCACAGTATTTACAACACAAAGGAATACAAAGTTTAATCGAAATCAAATGCAGCTTGCATAAGAATCCAACTGGCCGGACGCGAGTCAGTTTGCTGTTTGGATGTTTTGTGTGATCGAAGATTTTTTTAAAACTTGAGATTTTGTGAACAAATCGGGAAAACAAGCGGTTGAGGTCAGGACTTGAACTCGGGCCCTCCGAACTTTGATTGCAAGACCATCGCACTAACAGCTCGGCCGAACTCCTTCCTTGCTTTGAACGCAGGGTTAGTAAATTCCGCAATAGGCCCTAGACTCACTAAACTATTCTTACCCCGCATTCAATGATAAAAGTAACTGCAAAAGGTTCCACGAGCGATGATAACAGGAACAAATAGTGAAAGTTTAAAAAAGCCGGGACACATTATTTACCAAACAATCACAGTCAGTAAGACCGTGTTAAAAACTGTCTTCTCTTCTCTCCTTTAATCATTATTAAACAGTCCTTGCCTGACACCATATTGAATATGTTGAAACATGCCATTCATTCTGCATTTTGTATGAGTTTATAGAATTTGCTGAACGACCGCAAAAGAGTCCTTTACAAATGCTTCAATCGTTTTCTACGCCTTCGTCAAGCTGCAACATCGTTGTTGGGGAACACCGTGAAGATCAGAGCGATGGACGTAGTTTCTCAGTTTAAAAATGCGATAGACAGGCTATAGAGCGTTTTCACATGACGTCACAGGGGCCATATTGGTGTTCCAAAACAATGAAACGGCGGCCATGTAGGTGTACCAACAAAATCCTCTGGGAGTTGAACTCTTTTCTCATGTAAATGCTTTCTTTTGATCCAATAAATTAGCATAGCTGCTGGCCACGTGAACCATTGGTGACTTCTCTTCCGAGCAGCTGCTACATGACCCCACGTGAGTGAAAACGCTCTATTTTGGACTTAAACAAAAATAAAAAAAGTAACTTACCTTTATTTCGCTTGCCCGGGGAAGGGTTCGCTTTGCATTCTCCTTGCTGCCCGATATTTTCCCCATCCTGGCTATGAGGAAAAGGAAAATCACGAGACTTCAGGAAGAAGTATGCTCTATTTTCTGACCATTCAGTTCACAACAGTTAGCCTGAAATTCATCCGATTGCTTCGAGTCATTTTCTCCTCTTACCGTGGGAGTAATAACGACTCTGGCGTAGAAATCGGATGAAATTCAGGCTACACAACAGTTAGCTCAGCACGTTTGTCTTTCATCATCCTCTCTTCAGTGCTGGGAAAGGTTAACGTTCAAATCGTTGTTTTTAACACAGGGCTATGTCACAAGGCAGCTACTTTAGGTCAACTCTGTGCTGAAGTCCGGCATTGCATGTTTAGTGCCTTTCTCCTTAACCCTGTAAGTCCCAATATCCATATACAGATTCTCCAAACTGAGCTCTAAATATTTCCTTAAAGAATGAGTTGAGAGACTTTGATAAACGATCAAAGCATCTTCTCTTATGTGATCTCCTTATTAATTCTCATAGCATAATGTCTTGGCAACATATGGATATTGTCAGGAGAAAACTGATGTTGGTCAAAAAAATTGCTCCTGTAGAGTCAAAAAAAGATATCAAACAATTACACTCTCATGCATCAGGGAACACTAAGTAACCATAATAATGTTTGGGTGATTTTTGCTTGCATAGCATCAATCCATCTAGGTGATCTGTGACGTCACTGCGGGGGCCTGGGGAGAGAAATTTTAATGCCGTATCCCATAAACCAACGCGCACACCAATTCAATTCAATTCAATCTGTTCCCGTCAGCTTTGGTTTATGGGATACGGCATTAAAATTTCTCTCCCCAGGCCCCCGCAGTGACGTCACAGATCACCTGGATGTCCATCCTCGCCATCTGTAGCAGCAGGCGACAGGAAACATTTTCAGTGCCTAAATATAGTCTTAAAAACAAATCTGGACCATTATTTTTGGAATTTGTTAATGCGAACAAAGTTTCAGCTTTTAAAAGATCTGATAGAAAAAAGCGTAATTCTGAGCACCTTTAAAATGTAGGGTACAAGGAACACATGTGGAAGGACCTCTAAAACAGTACAAATGGCGCTTATAACTGTTATTTTTTGAAAGATTTGTGAATTCTGGTCACTCCCCTGAAAAACAGTTGAAAGAGAAAGTTTTTTTAGTAATAAAAAGTAACCATGCCTCTGAGGGTTCAGTTTAAGTTGTACTTCCACCATAAGGAGAAACTAAGCACCACCGATTGAAAATAACAACACAAATATGCATGTCTCGTTTATTAATAGCGCCGATCACGGCTGTTTTTACGGCAACGTGACGTTGATCACACAAAAGCTCAGATATGAAAAAGTTGCAAAGAAGGAGTCGACGGTAAACTGCATCAGTCAGTGCATATGTTAACGGAAGAGTCTTCAACGAGGGGGACATTGGAGGGTACTCAATACCGCAATACCGTGTCGAAAATGGATGAAATACCGATACTGCATTTATGATCGGTGACGCTTACTTAGGTTGTATCCATCTCGCGTGTTTTTTTACCTCAGGCATATACACCTATTTCAGTTAAGGTTGCTCCCGTGAACCATGTTTCATAGCCTGCAGTGCACTATGGTAAACCCTTTTGTAGCAGGAAGTTTTAATTAGTCTTGTTCACGTTCATTGAAATAACGGAGACCATTTGTGAAAAGGCAATAGAAGCATCAGCAGCGTTTGCTTTCTAGGTTTTTAGTTGGTTTTAATAATAATAATAATTTAACATTTATATTGCGCAAAATACATGTGAATAGGCTTGTTGTGGGCACATAATGTATAATAATAATGCACCGCGGGCTATGAAACATGGATCATGCATCATTCTTCTCTGAAGCAACCTTATTTGAAATAGGTGTATACACTAGAAACCAACCTCAGCCTCTTCGAGAAAACGTGAGATCTCGAATTGATCTTTACAAAGATCGAAAAGCCAGGTCATTGGATGTCCTACCAATTTTATCATAGAGTAACTGTCAGAAATTGTGTATTCATTTACCGTTAAGTCTAAAGTCTTCCAAATATTGACCTACATTAGACAAGAGAGGCCAAATGAACAGTACCGCAATACCGTGGACGATCTTCCTTTACCGAATACTGTTAGCCAGAAGGATGAAAAACCGCGTACCACAGGACGGGATGATACCGCAATACCGCACATGAAAATCAAAATTACCGAAATACCGCTTGAAAAAAAGCTCAATACCGCAATACCGTATACCCCCCATGTCCCCCTCTTCAACGGCGAGGATGAACTCGAAGACATCGGTGCAGGTGACGCGTTTCACTCTGATGATATGCGGCAAGCCGGTGCAAGGAGTTAGTTATGCTTCAGTACGTAAGTGACTCTTTCCCAGACGAAATTTGTTATCTTAATTCTGGAGACTCTCGATCTTTCTTAGTACATTTCCCAGTTTACATGCGAGGCGCACATTACAGCTCCTCTGACAAGCCAAAAGATCTCTGTGTTGCCTATAAAACGAGGGGCCCTTGCAATGGAGACAGGTACTTTGAAAGCATTCAGGGTAATGCCATATGCACTTGAACGGGGCCAGATGAGCTTTGACTGAGCCGAAAAGAGTAAATCGACACGAATTCAATTCAATTCAATTTTATTCACACTTTCATGAAATATTAACGTTATAAAAAGTAAGGTAGGAATACCCTAATAAAGAAGAAGAAGAAGAAGAAGAAGGAAAAAAGAAAGTTAATTGCTTGGACAGAAGTGTACGGTGGTCAGAGGAACTTAGCTTTCTATCTAATCACCTAGGAATAGGGACCTTAAGATCCGACGACGGCGACGGAAAGGGGAACGCCGCAAAAACAATAGGTTTAATTAGCAAAACAACAATTTTGCGCTTGCATCACTCTTTTTTGTACATTTCTTTGCCGTCACTGCACGACTACGACGTGAAAATGCGTAATTCCACGATGTACAGATGAAGTACACAAGCGACGACGAAATTTCCTCTCTCTTTCTGAACTTGGATGTGGTTCTTAGGAATTCAACTTTTGGAGGGTTCGCCTACATTTGACAAAGTTAGGAAGTTAGTGACTTGGAGTAATTGCGATGAAGATTGAAAGAACGCGAATTCACTTTTTCAGCGACGTTTTCTCTGCCGTCGCCGTCCTCGGATCTTAAGCTCCCTAATGCTTCCGCAAAGAAGTCTCGAGACGTGATTAAGAGAACACGAGAACTACAAACACAGATGAAATTGGCGTTCCTTGAGAGCGAGAATGGGCGATTTTTGGAGGACATTGCTGCTAATTCGTCTTTGAGAAAGGCATTGAAGTCGGAACTGTGTAATCAATCCCCGAATAATAAGCCTTGTACACACCTCAGTCTACTTTGATTACAACCTCGTTTCCAGGGTTCTCTCCTACCCACCCTACCGAGCTCCTAGGGCGGGTGGGAGAGAACCCTGGGAACGAGGTTGCTTTTATTATGGTATATCAGAATTTTTAGTTTGCACGATTTAACATAATAATAATAATAATAATAATAATAATAATAACGATGATGATGATGATAATAATAATAAGAATGAAAACTCGAAAAATGAAGCCGGGCTAAATCTGAATAACGTTTCGATGATCGACTTGTTCGAAGTCGTTATTTACTGATTCATGTAGGAGCAATTTGCAAAAATCATAGCTCTTTTACTGCACTTTTCACAAACATGCGAACTCTAAAGTTCAAAAGCCGCCTTCACAATTGCGTTTTTCGCTGCCTTCAATCATAATTACGATCACAAGCAACGAACCTTGAAACACAGAAACACACAAAACGGATCGAAATCCACCAATCACAAATCATGACCTTTTGAACCCGTTAAAGTAAAGTTTTGTTTCCTAAAAGAACCTTTTGAACCAGTTAAAGTAAAGTTTTGTTTCCTAAAAGAAGTCAGAATTCGCATGTTTGTGAAAAGCCGGCGCAGTAACCAAGAGCGAATTTTCTTTTGCAAACATAGCTACAAATGAGTCGGACGAGAATAAAATTCAATTCCCCCAAAGTAAGACGGGCAACCTTTCGTTTACTGATTTTCACGAGTCAAATTAAAGTTTGCCATAAAAGGGCCTTTAATTAAAAAAACAGACACATCTTATATGCTTCTATCAATTTAAATAATTTAAATGTCAAGACGAATGCCTGTTACACTGTTAAGTAATTTGTTCATGAAAAGTAGGATTGTGAAAAGGTTATCATCTTTGGTATAGGAAGCTAGTACATTTTCCTCCCAAAAATGATATGCAAAAAGGTGCAACTTTGTTTAGTACCCCACCCCCCCCCCCCCCCCCCCGCGCCCGGAATCCAAGGTCCCTGTTACTTCCAATCTGTGAGAAAATTCCATTAAATTTGTGAGTTTTGTAACCAGCAGAGGGTTTCAGCGGGTTTCATTAAACTTAAAAGATAATGCTTCTCTTAACTGATTTCACGTAAGCATGGTGCGAATGTTTGTGATTAATAATACATTTGCAGTTAATTATTTAAGAATGCTGGCTATTTTGGTGCCAAGATCCTAGCTTGTACGTCTATACCAGTTTGTTTAGTTGACGGGTTAGTTTCTAGGGAGATAATAGTGTTATTTCCCAGGTTAACATTTACCCTTCTGATTATCCGAATAGGAAACAACAAATATAAACAGCCGAAGAAAGGTAAGAGTTCAATCCTCGGCTTTTATAGTTAAATTTCTCTTATCGGACCACAATTCTGATTTTTGACTATTTCATTCAGTTTGGTTTGTTTAATAACGACTATGTTTAGGATATCAGAATGTTCGGTCTGAGTGGATTTTTGGAAGTTAAAAGCTAACTGAAAATCTTCGTCATCAGTATTCTGCCGAAACAAACTCAGCAGTGAAACAGTAAGGTCTGTCGAAATTTTCTGAGACTGAATCTATCGGTCATTACACGAAAATAGGTGAAACTGACGGATTTAAGTTTCTTAAATTTTTATCTTAAATTCTTTCAAAACAATTTCCAAACCACCGAATTTACGATTTAATTGTCGGTTTCTTATGAAAACCAACTCTAAGCAGAGGTAGAATGGCCTCTGATTTATTGTTCCTAGAAACAGAATATTGCATTCATAATTTCAATTTTAAAGATGTTTTTGGGTTGCCTGAGCAAACAATGAATTTATAAAACAGCGATTTTTATTCTGAATACACCGTTTTACAGTTTTGTTTCCAAAGGGAATAAGAATGGCGGACGCCACTGATGTCCATGGCAACTGGATATTTTCCGGCCCCGATGGTATTAAACCTTTTGCCCGTTACAAACTGCGTGACACAAGCTACGTTGGTCATACAACTTTCTCACGTGAACGCACAAGTGACGTCAGACATATGTGGCGTGCCCCGTGGTGGTCGGCTAATTTTCCCGCCAAAAGTGTCTGGGTTGGTGCTATTGGTTGGAACACGTGGTCTTACAATGACTGGAGACTGCTCAAAAGCGGGAATCAGATTAGATCTGGACCATTTCGTACGGCTGTTGCACATCGAATCATTAACGAAGGAGTGTATTGACTATTGGTTAACGTTAAAACCAGTAAAATTGCTAACTTATCTTGTGACAACAGTGAAACTAAAAATAAAATGCTTCTTACTTACGTGGCTTGTATTTGCTTTACAGTAATGCATACATTTATAGAATGATTTTCTACCGGAGAGCTAAGAAATGTAGCTTGAATAAAGAATTTACAGGGCTTTTCGCAACTTGCATGCAATGTTTGTCTGAGAAAAATTAAAACACTTTGGTAACTCTTTAAATTCCTTTCGGAACGAGTTGGGTTTAGCGGAGCATACAAAAGAACGCCCGTGGCTGGAAATGAACTTCGAGGACTCGGAACTGCAAGAATACTGGCAAGAAAATTAACCGTCATGAAGGTAAGTTCCCGGTGGTTTTATCGCCAGCGAGAAGGAGTCCTCAAACCGAAAATCGCCAGGGATTATAGATCACTTCGTCTTAAATAATCTGGTTGTTGATAATGCTGGTCAAACAGCAGACAACAAGCACACAGGCTAAGCAGCAACTCAAAATCTCCTCACGATTCACTCGCCATATCCAGTGATTACACGGGCACATCGATTAAGTTACTCAAATAGCGTGATGTTAATTTCAACCAATCGGATTAAGGAATTAAGGCTGCGGTTTGACACGTTTGGATTACCGACCAATGAGGATTTTTACATTCATCTGGTGGAAAAAAACGTTCCTTTCCCTCCTTCCTCGAGCGCCCTTCGCGCTTCTCGCGCGCCCGGAATCCTCTTTCTCTTGCCGTTCCAACGCCTCCCACGCAGGCTTACCATGACCCCGCGAGGAAGGTCGAAAAATATAAATCCGATGATATAACTGCAGCAAAGTATTTTGCAACTCCCTTCTCATGTAGACTAGTACGCAAATAAAGCTACAAACCACCCCCTTGACTTTACTTACACTTTATCTCAAAAAGCTTAAATTGAGTTACTATACTACCTCGACCCTCCCCCTTGCACTTAATTGTGTCCATACTACAAATAGCGTGACTGTCTAAAATAGCGTGATTGTCTAAATAGCGTGATTGTGCAAATACGTCAATAATATCAGTCATGCGTATCATATCTCACTTTCACTTTCCATTTGTCTCAAGCAGTTTACATCGTTATATTGAATCGAATTTCTTTGGATTCTGTTGAGCAAGGTGAGTATTTTTATCTGTTTGTTATGCTCACAGATTTAATAATTCGTTGTAGACTTCGTCTTGTGGTGATGAAATTCAGTTGTTCTCAATACGAAGCGTTTCAACAGCGTCCTGTTTTCACGATGCTTGAAATCCTTATGCAACATTCATTCTTGATCTCTGTTTTGCGCATGGTATAGAATTGAAGAAAAAAGGTTATATATGTCTGTTGTAACTTTCTGGTTATCGTTTTTCGAGACCATTTTAATTTTCGCGTGATTATTTAAAGCTGATAACATATGCAAGTACATACTTCCCTGTGCTTATGCGAGATCATTGAAGACAGGCCTCCGTGTGGTTTATCACTATTGCTAGGGTATTGCTAGTTTTTCCGTTAAACATACGTGCGTTAAAGTGATTTCTATCGTGCTAGAAAATATAAGTCGGTCGCCTTGTACCATTCATCGTCACGGTGGAGATCAAAACGATCGAATATTGCTTGCCTTGGAACAGCAACTTGATCAAAGGAATCATTTGCAATTTGTGTTCATAGGTGCTTGACATTCAAATAGGGAGCTTAAGGTGACACCTGCTCTCGTCGTGTCAGACGTGGCTGGATAATTCTCGTTTTTAGATATGTGGAAAGTTCAATCGTTCTCGCTTTCGATCCTTTCGACTGAGTGATTGAAATTTATTATGAGGCGTGGGTTTGGCGATATGAGCAATTTTCTAACAATGGCATTTCTTCAAATTGTCTTTCTATTCGCACAAAAATCCAGCGTTTTCCAAAAAAGTTAAAATTCTTGAATTTTAGATTGACAGGAAGTTCCTGTGCAGCGAAGGAAATAAGAGACGTCTGCAGGCTAAAGCAAAAGCGTTTTTTAAATTTGAGCGACGCACGTCAACCGAAAGTGAGGCCTTTTCCCTTTAAATATGCCTTGACGCTACCAAATTGTATTGCTTGGTGTCTTTTAAGAATTAAAATTCTTATAGAGACGATTTGCCCTAAACTTGAGGACATTTATACCCTGCTAGCAGAGGCTTTTCCCTTGTGTTTCTCAGCGTTGTACTGCCATTCTCTTTGCTGTTTTGGCTGCTCGCGTTTTGTTTTGGTTGTTTCTGTGCCGAGGAAAAGACCTCTGCAGACAGCCGTTTGGGATTTCTGTTGAGCATGCGCGAGATGAAAATGCGGTTACCATTGAATTTCTGTGTCACGTGTCGGTAATACGATGCCGCCGCCGGAGTTTGCTCATGTATTCATGAGTCAATTTTCCCACGGGAATGACTCGCACTCGCCATGTTGATATAGCGGGCTCACTTTTGCACAGCAAACTAGTACATAAAAGATGGGCGAGTTGATAAAACCGGTTCCACAACCGGTTTAGACATGTGATTACCTCCTAGATCTTGGGGGTATCTAATGCGCATGCTCAACAGGAATCCCAAACGGCTGTCTGCAGAGGTCTTTTCCTCGGCACAGAAACAACCAAAACAAAACGCGAGCAGCCAAAACAGCGAAGAGAATGGCAGTACAACGCTGAGGAACACAAGGGAAAAGCCTCTGCTAGCAGGGTAGGACATTTACTGCCCAAGAATGCAAAAAAACACTTCCGGTTAACGTGCCTTGCTTAAAAACGTCTTTCTTTAAGCTCTGGTCCATTCACAGGTTTCGCTGCTTAGTGCTCAGTGAAATCTTTATCCACTTTCGTTCTCGTTTTGCTCTCTGTTCGTTATGATCCGTTATCTTCTTATGTCTATTATGTAACTATTGCACTCTGCTTGCACCCCCCCCCCCCCCCCCCTCAAATTTTGCATGGACTATTGTTTTCAAATCCTCTTGAGAGGACTGTATATTCCCAAAAGGATATGAAAACAAAACCTCATGCAAAATTTGCGGGGTACACAGAGTGCATTATGGGGGGTTCTAAAATAGTCAGTGGGAAGGAGGTCCGTGCGCACCCGTCGCACCTCTTCCTCATTGGGGAGTTCTAGCAACGACGACGGCGACGGGGACGGCAACGAGAACGTCAAAACAGCGAAAGGTTTGTTAAGAAAACACCAAGTTTGCACGTGCATCACGCTTTTTTGTACATTAGGGAGTTTTGGCATCGACGACTGCTACGGCAGCGAAAACGTCACTTCTAAAATGAATTAGCGTTTTTCAAACTGTATCTCTTCTATTCCAATTCGCTGAAAATGTCTAATGTTGGCAAATTTCCCTGGAGTTGATTTCTTGGGGACCACACTCTAGTTTAGAAAGAGAAAGAAAATTTCGTTGTCGCTTGTTTACGTCCACCATAAAACGTGAAAATAGGCATTTTCACGTCGTAGACGTACAGCAACGGCAAAGAAAAGTACAAAAAAGCGTGATGCACGTGCAAACTTGTTGTTTTTCTTAACAAACCTTTTGCTGTTTTGACGTTCTCGTTGCCGTCACCGTCGTCGTTGCTAAAACTCCCTATTTCTTTGCCGTTGCTGTACGTCTACGAAGTGAAAATGCCTAATTTCACGTTTTATGGTGGACGTAAACAAGCGACAACGAAATTTTCTTTCTCTTTCTAAACTAGAGTGTGGTCCCCAAGAAATCAACTCCAGGGAAATTTGCCAACATTAGACATTTTCAGCGAATTGGAATAGACGAGATACAGTTTGAAATCGCTAATTCATTTTAAAAGTGACGTTTTCGCTGCCGTAGCAGTCGTCGATGCTAAAACTCCCTAATTATTCTCCTCTACGGAGCCATGGAATTTTTTTGGCTTTGTAGAGAAGAGAGTACTGGAGTCGGAAATACCTCCCTACGTGCTTGCATCAGAAAGACCGCACTCTGATTGAAAGGCTACATCTCCTTTGCGTGCTTTTTATCCTTCTCTTCTGCAAAATCTGCTCCCTCTATTTGACAGTCACACCAAGCGCTAGTCGAAGCCTTTCAAAATGTAGACTATATTAGCTACATGGTTTACAAAATGGAAACATCGAATAGTGTTCATTACTTAACAAATCTTAGAAGCATGTTGCTGGTCACGAGCCGTATTTCTGGAGGGGGCTGTGGCCCGGCGCGTTTTTCGCATCACTTTTTACTGTACCACTGCACCAATATCTTGGAGCCTGGAACAGACTAGTAATGAAGTAACGTTTGAAGTAACGTTTGACGCCCACGTACGGTATGCCCAAGCGACTAGTATAAATTAAAAAACTTTATACCGAAAAGGTTATTAAAAAAAATATGTTTTCATACTTATCTAACGTAACTTATGAAAGAAATTCGTTAGTTTATTAAGTGAGTGTATCGATTGCAGGATCAAGAGTTGGCGATGGAATACTCGCAGGAGCAACTGAACTTCTTCAGACTCTGTTGTGTAGTATTTGATTTGGTTCCAGAAGGACTGCGGCAAATTTTCAAAAACGAGTGGGACTTTCGTTACAAGGCGCCACTCGGAGAATGGAAAAACACGGCACAAAATGGTCGTGATTTCTACAGCAAGGAATCGAAATCAAGTCACAAGAAAAATAGCCGACTACTTGCGACAATACAAAATGGTAAAACGGCCGAGTGGGACTGCACCTGTTTGTTTTTTGCCATCCTGTACTCAGACAGTATTGGTACCACCTTAAGTCCAGCTGTCCAGAAAGAGGTCGATGATATTCGTCAGGTGCGAAACGATATCGCCCATATCACTGAGGGCAAACTGGCAGACGCTGATTTCCAAAATTCTGTAGATAGAGTGTTGAACGCTTTTACATCTCTTGGTCTTGCAATTACTGAAGTCCAAGAAATAAAGAACCAGACGAGCTTTCCAACGACAGAAGTAGAGAAAATTAAGAAGCAAGCCCGTGATCTCCAAGCTGAGTTAAAACAGACAAAATGTGACTTGAAAGAAAAGGAAAGCAGACTTCAGTGTACAGAAGCTGATCTGGTTTCTACAAAAGAACAAAACAAGGCTCTTACTCAGGAAATATATGCGAAATTTCAGCCATTTTGCTTTCTCACATCGCGTCCCCCACACGATATTATCAAGCGTTCGTATGACATTGAAAGAATTACAAGCAAAATGGAGGAGCTTTACAATGGTGCTAAGGGAGCAGTCAGTGCTGTATATTTGTCAGGAAATCCAGGATGTGGTAAGAGTCAACTTGCTCGGGAAATCGGGCAACAGTTTTATTCTGAACGAAACGATGACGTTAAAGAATTGATCTTTGTTGCGACACTGAACATAGAAAGCGTTGACACACTTGCTGACTCTTACCTTACCCTTGCTAAACACTTACAGATGACTGAATACGCCTTGAAAGAGTTAGAATCTTTAAAAAGTGAAAAGCCTCTTGAAGCAATTCAGCAGCTCCATCGGTTCATCATACCGAAAGCCAGCAAGTTTACCAAATGGCTTATTATTGTGGACAATGTAATTGACTTACGTTTAGTCCGCGGCTTGCTACCTCAAACAGGCAGCATGGAATGGGGCCATGGTCAAGTCTTGATTACCACTCAAGATAGTGGAAAGATTCCTCAAAACGCGCCTCATACGTATCATGAATCGTTAAGTAAAGGTATGAAGTTAGATGAGGCGGTGAAATTGCTGGAAACACTAACGCAAATTTCAGAGCGAGGACAAGAAGAAATTGTCGCAAAACGTCTTGATTTTCAGCCACTGGCCTTAGCTGCTGCTGCTTATTACGTGCAAACTGTTGTAGATAGTGGGTCTCTGAATTATGATTGGAAAGCATACCTCGACGACATATCAACATACAGCCAAAGAAATGAGATTGAAAGTGTCCTTGCGACTGAGAGTTCAGCATATTCTAAAACAACAATGGTCGCTGTAGAAATGGCCATCAAGAGAGCTGCAGACGTTGACGAGGTTCTTCGTGAGACATTTTCTTTTCTTTCTCTTTGCGCTAACGACGATCTCCCCCTCGAAACTGTTTCAAAGTTCGTCAAAGCCCAAGTAAAAGACCAGCCAGAGGAGTTAATAAAGACAAAGATTGTAAGGTCTTCTTTACTTCTTGTTTATTCCGAAGAAGGAAGTAAACCATTAACTTATTTGCGCTTGCATAGAATTGTGTATGAAGCTTTGAACCAAGCCAAAATGTTAAACCTAAAATCATGGGAGAGTGACGAGTATATGGCAAAAGCGGTAAAGATTTTCAAGTCTCAACTTGAAGGAAATGGAAAAAATAATGCGTTTTGTAAAACACTGATGCGCCATTGTGAATCATTACTTAATCACATGACGTCGGAGTTCAGTTTGAATCAATGCACTTTCAAAGAAAGGTTCACGCCCTTCTTAGATTTGGATTTTGTTATCGATTGGCTGTGTGCGATTGCCAGTGTCTGTCTTGACAATTCTTATTTCTTTTTCGCGAAAAATGTGGTCGGTTTAGCATGCAACCTATTGGAGGGCATAGACGAAACTAATTCACGTGCATTAACTCGAAAAGCGAGAATTTTAAACAAAAGTGGAACAGTATACTGGGCGCTGGGAGAACACAATCAAGCCAAAGAACTTCTCGAAAAAGCACTTGTGATTCACAAAAAGATTTTTGGTGAATATCATGCCGATGTAGTAGCAAGTTATAACAACCTGGCATCAGTGTACAACAGCCTGGGAGAATACAATCAAGCCAAAGAACTTCTCGAAAAAGCACTTGTGATTTGCAAAAAGATTTTTGGCGAAGATCATGCCGATGTAGCAACAAATTATAACAACTTGGCATCAGTGTACTACAGCCTGGGAGAATACAATCAAGCCAAAGAACTTCACGAAAAAGCACTTGTGATTCACAAAAAGATTTTTGGTGAAGATCATGCCTCTGTAGCAACAAGTTATAACAACTTGGCATCAGTGTACAAAAGCCTGGGAGAATACAATCAAGCCAAAGAACTTCTCGAAAAAGCACTTGTGATTCGCAAAAAGATTGTTGGTGAAGATCATGCCGATGTAGCAACAAGTTATAACAACTTGGCATCAGTGTACAACAGCCTGGGAGAATACAATCAAGCCAAAAAACTTCACGAAAAAGCACTTGTGATTTGCAAAAAGACTTTTGGTGAATATCATGCCTATGTAGCGGCAAGTTATGACAACTTGGCATTAGTATACGACAGCCTGGGAGAATACAATCAAGCCAAAGAACTTCACGAAAAAGCACTTGTGATTCGCAAAAAGATTTTTGGTGAAGATCATGCCGATGTAGCAACAAGTTATAACAACTTGGCATCAGTGTACAACAGCCTGGGAGAATACAATCAAGCCAAAGAACTTCACGAAAAAGCACTTGTGATTCGCAAAAAGATTTTTGGTGAAGATCATGCCTCTGTAGCAACAAGTTATAACAACTTGGCATCAGTGTACTACAGCCTGGGAGAATACAATCAAGCCAAAGAACTTCTCGAAAAAGCACTTGTGATTCGCAAAAAGATTTTTGGTGAAGATCATGCCGATGTAGCAACAAGTTATAACAACTTGGCATCAGTGTACTACAGTCTGGGAGAATACAATCAAGCCAAAGAACTTCTCGAAAGAGCACTTGTGATTCGCAAAAAGATTTTGGTGAAGATCATGCCGATGTAGCAACAAGTTATAACAACTTGGCATCAGTGTACAACAGCCTGGGAGAATACAATCAAGCCAAAGAACTTCACGAAAAAGCACTTGTGATTCGCAAAAAGATTTTTGGTGAAGATCATGCCGATGTAGCAACAAGTTATAACAACTTGGCATCAGTGTACAACAGCCTGGGAGAATACAATCAAGCCAAAGAACTTCTCGAAAAAGCACTTGTGATTTGCAAAAAGACTTTTGGTGAATATCATGCCTATGTAGCGACACGTTATGACAACTTGGCATTAGTATACTGTAGTATCAGGCGAAGAAGAAAGGAGACTTGAGTAACACAAGCATGAGGTTTATTTAAGATGGCCGACTCCCCCCAGCATGCAATGCAAGCCTAATCCTACATCCCCCTCCTAAAAGGAAAAGCTATGTAAATACAACAAACAACAACAAGAGGAATAAGAACGACAAATCAAAATGTTCATGTGAAGCACTGAGGTACACACAGTTCAATGTTCAACTAAAGATTCAAGCGTTCTGGAGGCCTCACAGTTCTTCCCGACCGAGTTGTCAGGACTGCAGGGCTTGGGCTTCGTGGAGGTACCCACTCTTCCAGTGTTGTTCCGAGGGTAGCTACTGGCACAGCTGTCTGTGGTGATAGGGGCACCTGCGGAGTCTGAGGCCTCGGCGGAGTGCTGGGCACTGGCAATACAGCGGTGGCATGAACTGGTGAGGCAGGATTGAGATCGCCGGCTGGCGTAGCTGAGTGTTGTTCCGTCTTAGCAGGTTTTGCTGCAGCTACTAAGGCAGAGCGGTTTCGTCGGAGTGTGCCCCTTTCAGTGGTGACAAGGTAAGATCGGGGTTTCTCAGTTTTCTCTGTCACCAGGCCATACCGAACTTGATCTCTTATCCAAACTCGGTCACCTGGTTCAAGTATTGGCAGTTCCTTTGCTCTATGGCGCTTGTCAAAGTTGCGCCGTTGGTTCAACCGATACGAACTTTCCTTTTCTTCTACCAACTGGCGGTCTTTTATCTCTACATTAGGGTACAAGTTGGCTGGATGAGTTGGTAGCTGCGTTTGCAGACGGCGTCCCATTAATAGTTCACTGGGTGAGTAGCCATTCTGTAGAGGAGTTGACCTGTAAGTCAAGAGGGCACTGAAGATGTCTCCGTTTTTTCTCAGCATGGACTTTGCTGTGCGAATGGCTCTTTCGACTTCACCATTCGCCTGGGGGTATTTTGGTGAACTAGTAGCATGTGTAAAATGGTATGCTTCTGAAAACTGTCGAAAGGCCTCTGCACTATACTGTGGCCCGTTGTCTGACATTATGACATCTGGAATGCCATGTGTGGCAAAAACCTCCTTGAGTGCTTTTATGACTGAATGAGAAGTCTCATCAGAGAGTTCCTTGATGTCAAACCACCTTGAGTAGTAGTCAACCACGATGATGTATTTTCTTCCTCGAAAATCATACAGGTCTGTTGCAACCCTCTCCCAGGGGCGGGCCGGGAAGGACGAAGGCATAAGTGGTTCTCTGGGCGTTGGTTGTTCCTTGGCACATGTGTGGCATCGGGTGATCAACTCACCGATTTGTGTGGAGAGTCCTGGCCACCATACGGAAGTGCGTGCCCTGGATCGACACTTAGTCAGACCTAGGTGACCAGTATGAATGCAGTCAAGGATTTGCAGTCGCATACTCCTTGGAATTAGGATACGATCATCATACAGGAGTAGGTCATCAACAATAGTGAGGTGGCTTCTGTTTTCCCAATATGGGCGTAGTAACGGCATGTGAGGCATGTAAGGGGGCCATCCTTGAAGGCAATACGATCTTAAAAGGGAGCATTCTTCATCTGTCTTCTGTGCATCTCTTATCTGCTGTAGTCGGTTTGGTGTGGCAGGGAGACAGGAAGTTGTCCGAGTTGAGAAGGCCTCCACTTCGTCAACAAGGAGCTTATCTTCTAGTTCTGGCAGGCCAAGAGGAGCACGTGAGAGTGTATCTGCAGTGACTTGATGTTTTCCTGGTACATATTGAACTTGATAGTTGTATCTCATAAGTCTCAGGCGGAAACGAAGGATGCGGGGGGGCATCTTTGAGAGCTCCGATGAATTCGGGAGTACAGTAAGCGGTTTGTGATCTGTTTCTAGGGTGAAAGGGATGCCAAGCACGTAATCAGAGAACCTCTCACTAGCCCACGTTGTCGCAAGGGCTTCTTTTTCAATTACGGCATAACGTTTCTCTGTTTCACTGAGAGATCTTGACGCGTAACACACTGGGCGGCGCTGTCCATCATCCTGAACTTGAAATAATACCGCACCAAGTCCTGTGTTGGAAGCATCTGCGGAAATGATTGTTGGACGGTTTGGATTGTAATGCGCCAGGACTGTCAGGGACACTAACGCTTGTTTGATCTGCTCAAAGGCTTTTTGCTGGGGTTCACCCCAAACCCAAACACTGTCTTTGCGTAATAATTGACGAAGGGGGTCACTGAGGTCAGCCAGGTGGGGAATAAATTTCCCAAGATGGTTTACCATCCCCATGAATCGCTGTATCCCAGCGACATCTGAAGGGACTGGGAATTGGGTCACAGCAGTGGTCTTCTGTGGGTCTGCGTGGAGTCCAGAGCTATCAATGATGTGAGCGAGGAATCGAATTGAAGATCGTGAAAACTCACATTTGTCATTAAGGGTCAACCCAGCTTCTTGTAGGCGGTGAAGAACAGCTCGTACGCGACCATCATGTTCTGACTGGTCCACCCCATGAATGAGGACATCATCCATCTGACAGAGTGTCCCTTCCAAGCCCTCAAGTATCTGGGACATAGTGCGTTGGAAGATCTCTGGGGCAGAGCTGATACCAAAGGGTAGTCTGTTAAAACAAAAACGTCCAAATGGTGTGACAAAGGTTGTGAGCAATTTTGATTCGTCATCCAAGGGAATCTGCCAAAACCCACTATTGGCATCGAGTTTGGAGAAGATCTTACTGTCTCCCAGTTTAGCGAGGTTCTCATCCACTGAAGGCATTGGGTGTATCTCACGCTGGACTGCTTTGTTAAGGTGAGTCAGGTCAACACAGATACGCACACTGCCATTGGGTTTAAGGACAGGGACGATACCTGCACACCATTCAGTTGGCGCTGTTACAGGCGAGATCACTCCTTGCTGAAGCATTGTTTCTATCTGACTTTTTACCTTTGGAACCAGTGGATGGGGAATCTTTCTTGGATTGTAGAGACAGAAAGGCTTAGCATCAGGGTGAAGTGTTATGTGGCATTCAGTCTTCAGCTTTCCCAGTCCGCTGAAGAGCGCTGGAAATTCGGCTTTAAAATCTGTTGGCCCCGTGGTCACCTCTTCGACATCTTTGTCAGCACGTCTTATGAGCCCTAGTTCAACACAGGCTCTCCTGCTGAGTAACGAACACTTCTGATTATGCACCACATATATGGGCTCAGTTAACTTTGACTGTCTGTATTGTAGTGTCGCATAGAACAGACCTTTCACAGGCAGTCGAGTGTTTCCAGGACCGCGTAGAACCTGGGATGTCTTGGTTAATTCAACATCTTGTAGCCACTGGATATCATCGCTAAGGACAGTCACTGCCGCCCCCGTGTCAAGCTTGAAGCGTGTTGTACGACCATTCACTCCTATCTGTGCAGACCAATAGTTCTTATCACTGCCGATCTCACCAAGGAAATGTATGTCTTCCTCCTCTTCTTCTTCTACTGCATGTACCTTTCTCTGATAAGGTTTCTTGCTGAGACAGACAGACTGGAAATGTCCCTTTTTGTTGCAGTTACTACAAATAGTGTCTCGAGCTGGGCAATACTTCCTGTCATGGTGCTGGCGTCCACACCAAAAACAGGGACGGTCGTTCTTGGAGGGCTCTTTTTTGTCTGGACGAACAGGTTGGTTGTTTGGTGTTTGTTGCTTGTTGTGAGACCGTGGCTGGCTAACGTAATCAACTTCGTGTTGAGGTTCTACCCCACGGACAACGGTTCGATTTTGTTTTCTTGCTTCGGCTTGTCTGCTCATGCGAGCAGCGTCCGCGAGAGTGAGGTCAGATTTAGCTTGTAGGCGGTCGGACAGTGTATCATCGAGGACTCCAACAATAATTCTGTCTCTTATAAGTTCATCCTTCAGAGTTCCGTACTCACAATTTTCGGCGAGGCGGTACAAGTCTTGAATAAAGGTGTCCACTGATTCACCGGGGTTTTGTCTTCGTCGATTGAACCGTGCTCGTTCAACGATAACATTGCGGCGGGCTGCAAAATAACCATTGAGGGCTGTTTTGACTTGGTCAAAGGAAGCGGTTGCTTCATTTATGCTTAGCGTTTTCACGATGTCGTCAGCACAATCCCCCATTGCATAGAGAAATGTTCCCACCTGTTCCTGGTTTGATTTGTTCTGAAGACCAGAAGCGATCCGATAGCGCTCAAAATGTCGAAGCCATTTGGGCCACATGTCTGCTTGATTCGGGTTGTTTGCTCCTTCGAACTTGCTCGGGAGCGGGAGACTGTTTACAGGCTGTATAGGCGGATTAACGGGTGGAGGTGGATTTTCAACTGCAGGAGCCTCGTCGGGTTGGTCTCCCATTCTGTTTTATGGCGTTGTATGGTCAAGGCCGCTGCCACCATGTAGTATCAGGCGAAGAAGAAAGGAGACTTGAGTAACACAAGCATGAGGTTTATTTAAGATGGCCGACTCCCCCCAGCATGCAATGCAAGCCTAATCCTACATATACGACAGCCTGGGAGAATACAATTAAGCCAAAGAACTTCACGAAAAAGCACTTGTGATTCGCAAAAAGATTTTTGGTGAAGATCATGCCGATGTAGCAACAAGTTATAACAACTTGGCATCAGTGTACAACAGCCTGGGAGAATACAATCAAGCCAAAGAACTTCACGAAAAAGCACTTGTGATTCGCAAAAAGATTTTTGGTGAAGATCATGCCGATGTAGCAACAAGTTATAACAACTTGGCATCAGTGTACAACAGCCTGGGAGAATACAATCAAGCCAAAGAACTTCTCGAAAAAGCACTTGTGATTTGCAAAAAGACTTTTGGTGAATATCATGCCTATGTAGCGACACGTTATGACAACTTGGCATTAGTATACGACAGCCTGGGAGAATACAATCAAGCCAAAGAACTTCTCGAAAAAGCACTTGTGATTCGCAAAAAGATTTTTGGTGAAGATCATGCCGATGTAGCAACAAGTTATAACAACTTGGCATCAGTGTACAACAGCCTGGGAGAATACAATCAAGCCAAAGAACTTCACGAAAAAGCACTTGTGATTCGCAAAAAGATTTTTGGTGAAGATCATGCCGATGTAGCAACAAGTTATAACAACTTGGCATCAGTGTACAACAGCCTGGGAGAATACAATCAAGCCAAAGAACTTCTCGAAAAAGCACTTGTGATTTGCAAAAAGACTTTTGGTGAATATCATGCCTATGTAGCGACACGTTATGACAACTTGGCATTAGTATACGACAGCCTGGGAGAATACAATCAAGCCAAAGAACTTCTCGAAAAAGCACTTGTGATTCGCAAAAAGATTTTTGGTGAAGATCATGCCGATGTAGCAACAAGTTATAACAACTTGGCATCAGTGTACTACAGTCTGGGAGAATACAATCAAGCCAAAGAACTTCACGAAAAAGCACTTGTGATTCGCAAAAAGATTTTTGGTGAAGATCATGCCTCTGTAGCAACAAGTTATAACAACTTGGCATCAGTGTACTACAGCCTGGGAGAATACAATCAAGCCAAAGAACTTCACGAAAAAGCACTTGTGATTCGCAAAAAGATTTTTGGTGAAGATCATGCCTCTGTAGCAACAAGTTATAACAACTTGGCATCAGTGTACAACAGCCTGGGAGAATACAATCAAGCCAAAGAACTTCTCGAAAAAGCACTTGTGATTCGCAAAAAGATTTTTGGTGAAGATCATGCCGATGTAGCAACAAGTTATAACAACTTGGCATCAGTGTACAACAGCCTGGGAGAATACAATCAAGCCAAAAAACTTCACGAAAAAGCACTTGTGATTTGCAAAAAGACTTTTGGTGAATATCATGCCTATGTAGCGGCAAGTTATGACAACTTGGCATTAGTATACGACAGCCTGGGAGAATACAATCAAGCCAAAGAACTTCACGAAAAAGCACTTGTGATTCGCAAAAAGAGTTTTGGTGAAGATCATGCCGATGTAGCAACAAGTTATAACAACTTGGCATCAGTGTACAACAGCCTGGGAGAATACAATCAAGCCAAAGAACTTCACGAAAAAGCACTTGTGATTCGCAAAAAGATTTTTGGTGAAGATCATGCCGATGTAGCAACAAGTTATAACAACTTGGCATCAGTGTACAACAGCCTGGGAGAATACAATCAAGCCAAAAAACTTCTCGAAAAAGCACTTGTGATTTGCAAAAAGACTTTTGGTGAATATCATGCCTATGTAGCGACACGTTATGACAACTTGGCATTAGTATACGACAGCCTGGGAGAATACAATCAAGCCAAAGAACTTCTCGAAAAAGCACTTGTGATTCGCAAAAAGATTTTTGGTGAAGATCATGCCGATGTAGCAACAAGTTATAACAACTTGGCATCAGTGTACTACAGTCTGGGAGAATACAATCAAGCCAAAGAACTTCACGAAAAAGCACTTGTGATTCGCAAAAAGATTTTTGGTGAAGATCATGCCGATGTAGCAACAAGTTATAACAACTTGGCATCAGTGTACTACAGCCTGGGAGAATACAATCAAGCCAAAGAACTTCACGAAAAAGCACTTGTGATTCGCAAAAAGATTTTTGGTGAAGATCATGCCGATGTAGCAACAAGTTATAACAACTTGGCATCAGTGTACAACAGCCTGGGAGAATACAATCAAGCCAAAGAACTTCTCGAAAAAGCACTTGTGATTCGCAAAAAGATTTTTGGTGAAGATCATGCCGATGTAGCAACAAGTTATAACAACTTGGCATCAGTGTACAACAGCCTGGGAGAATACAATCAAGCCAAAAAACTTCACGAAAAAGCACTTGTGATTTGCAAAAAGACTTTTGGTGAATATCATGCCTATGTAGCGGCAAGTTATGACAACTTGGCATTAGTATACGACAGCCTGGGAGAATACAATCAAGCCAAAGAACTTCACGAAAAAGCACTTGTGATTCGCAAAAAGATTTTTGGTGAAGATCATGCCGATGTAGCAACAAGTTATAACAACTTGGCATCAGTGTACAACAGCCTGGGAGAATACAATCAAGCCAAAGAACTTCACGAAAAAGCACTTGTGATTCGCAAAAAGATTTTTGGTGAAGATCATGCCTCTGTAGCAACAAGTTATAACAACTTGGCATCAGTGTACAACAGCCTGGGAGAATACAATCAAGCCAAAGAACTTCTCGAAAAAGCACTTGTGATTCGCAAAAAGATTTTTGGTGAAGATCATGCCGATGTAGCAACAAGTTATAACAACTTGGCATCAGTGTACTACAGCCTGGGAGAATACAATCAAGCCAAAGAACTTCTCGAAAGAGCACTTGTGATTCGCAAAAAGATTTTTGGTGAAGATCATGCCGATGTAGCAACAAGTTATAACAACTTGGCATCAGTGTACAACAGCCTGGGAGAATACAATCAAGCCAAAGAACTTCACGAAAAAGCACTTGTGATTCGCAAAAAGATTTTTGGTGAAGATCATGCCTCTGTAGCAACAAGTTATAACAACTTGGCATCAGTGTACAACAGCCTGGGAGAATACAATCAAGCCAAAGAACTTCTCGAAAAAGCACTTGTGATTCGCAAAAAGATTTTTGGTGAAGATCATGCCGATGTAGCAACAAGTTATAACAACTTGGCATCAGTGTACAACAGCCTGGGAGAATACAATCAAGCCAAAAAACTTCACGAAAAAGCACTTGTGATTTGCAAAAAGACTTTTGGTGAATATCATGCCTATGTAGCGGCAAGTTATGACAACTTGGCATTAGTATACGACAGCCTGGGAGAATACAATCAAGCCAAAGAACTTCACGAAAAAGCACTTGTGATTCGCAAAAAGAGTTTTGGTGAAGATCATGCCGATGTAGCAACAAGTTATAACAACTTGGCATCAGTGTACAACAGCCTGGGAGAATACAATCAAGCCAAAGAACTTCACGAAAAAGCACTTGTGATTCGCAAAAAGATTTTTGGTGAAGATCATGCCGATGTAGCAACAAGTTATAACAACTTGGCATCAGTGTACAACAGCCTGGGAGAATACAATCAAGCCAAAAAACTTCTCGAAAAAGCACTTGTGATTTGCAAAAAGACTTTTGGTGAATATCATGCCTATGTAGCGACACGTTATGACAACTTGGCATTAGTATACGACAGCCTGGGAGAATACAATCAAGCCAAAGAACTTCTCGAAAAAGCACTTGTGATTCGCAAAAAGATTTTTGGTGAAGATCATGCCGATGTAGCAACAAGTTATAACAACTTGGCATCAGTGTACTACAGTCTGGGAGAATACAATCAAGCCAAAGAACTTCACGAAAAAGCACTTGTGATTCGCAAAAAGATTTTTGGTGAAGATCATGCCGATGTAGCAACAAGTTATAACAACTTGGCATCAGTGTACTACAGCCTGGGAGAATACAATCAAGCCAAAGAACTTCACGAAAAAGCACTTGTGATTCGCAAAAAGATTTTTGGTGAAGATCATGCCGATGTAGCAACAAGTTATAACAACTTGGCATCAGTGTACAACAGCCTGGGAGAATACAATCAAGCCAAAGAACTTCTCGAAAAAGCACTTGTGATTCGCAAAAAGATTTTTGGTGAAGATCATGCCGATGTAGCAACAAGTTATAACAACTTGGCATCAGTGTACAACAGCCTGGGAGAATACAATCAAGCCAAAAAACTTCACGAAAAAGCACTTGTGATTTGCAAAAAGACTTTTGGTGAATATCATGCCTATGTAGCGGCAAGTTATGACAACTTGGCATTAGTATACGACAGCCTGGGAGAATACAATCAAGCCAAAGAACTTCACGAAAAAGCACTTGTGATTCGCAAAAAGATTTTTGGTGAAGATCATGCCGATGTAGCAACAAGTTATAACAACTTGGCATCAGTGTACAACAGCCTGGGAGAATACAATCAAGCCAAAGAACTTCACGAAAAAGCACTTGTGATTCGCAAAAAGATTTTTGGTGAAGATCATGCCTCTGTAGCAACAAGTTATAACAACTTGGCATCAGTGTACAACAGCCTGGGAGAATACAATCAAGCCAAAGAACTTCTCGAAAAAGCACTTGTGATTCGCAAAAAGATTTTTGGTGAAGATCATGCCGATGTAGCAACAAGTTATAACAACTTGGCATCAGTGTACTACAGCCTGGGAGAATACAATCAAGCCAAAGAACTTCTCGAAAGAGCACTTGTGATTCGCAAAAAGATTTTTGGTGAAGATCATGCCGATGTAGCAACAAGTTATAACAACTTGGCATCAGTGTACAACAGCCTGGGAGAATACAATCAAGCCAAAGAACTTCACGAAAAAGCACTTGTGATTCGCAAAAAGATTTTTGGTGAAGATCATGCCGATGTAGCAACAAGTTATAACAACTTGGCATCAGTGTACAACAGCCTGGGAGAATATAATCAAGCCAAAGAACTTCTCGAAAAAGCACTTGTGATTTGCAAAAAGACTTTTGGTGAATATCATGCCTATGTAGCGACACGTTATGACAACTTGGCATTAGTATACGACAGCCTGGGAGAATACAATTAAGCCAAAGAACTTCACGAAAAAGCACTTGTGATTCGCAAAAAGATTTTTGGTGAAGATCATGCCGATGTAGCAACAAGTTATAACAACTTGGCATCAGTGTACAACAGCCTGGGAGAATACAATCAAGCCAAAGAACTTCACGAAAAAGCACTTGTGATTCGCAAAAAGATTTTTGGTGAAGATCATGCCGATGTAGCAACAAGTTATAACAACTTGGCATCAGTGTACAACAGCCTGGGAGAATACAATCAAGCCAAAGAACTTCTCGAAAAAGCACTTGTGATTTGCAAAAAGACTTTTGGTGAATATCATGCCTATGTAGCGACACGTTATGACAACTTGGCATTAGTATACGACAGCCTGGGAGAATACAATCAAGCCAAAGAACTTCTCGAAAAAGCACTTGTGATTCGCAAAAAGATTTTTGGTGAAGATCATGCCTCTGTAGCAACAAGTTATAACAACTTGGCATCAGTGTACTACAGTCTGGGAGAATACAATCAAGCCAAAGAACTTCACGAAAAAGCACTTGTGATTCACAAAAAGATTTTTGATGAAGATCATGCCTCTGTAGCAACAAGTTATAACAACTTGGCATCAGTGTACTACAGTCTGGGAGAATACAATCAAGCCAAAGAACTTCACGAAAAAGCACTTGTGATTCGCAAAAAGATTTTTGGTGAAGATCATGCCTCTGTAGCAACAAGTTATAACAACTTGGCATTAGTGTACAACAGCCTGGGAGAATACAATCAAGCCAAAGAACTTCACGAAAAAGTACTTGTGATTCACAAAAAGATTTTTGGTCAAGATCATGCCGATGTAGCAACAAGTTATAACAACTTGGTATCAGTGTACTACAGCCTGGGAGAATACAATCAAGCCAAAGAACTTCACGAAAAAGCACTTGTGATTCGCAAAAAGATTTTTGGTGAAGATCATGCCGATGTAGCAACAAGTTATAACAACTTGGCATTAGTGTACAACAGCCTGGGAGAATACAATCAAGCCAAAGAACTTCACGAAAAAGTACTTGTGATTCACAAAAAGATTTTTGGTGAAGATCATGCCGATGTAGCAACAAGTTATAACAACTTGGCATCAATGTACAACAGCCTGGGAGAATACAATCGAGCCAAAGAACTTCTTGAAAAAGCATTGAGGATTTACGAGAAGACTCTAGTTGAAAACGATTTGCGCGTGGAAAAAGTTCGTAATAACTTGGCCTTATTGAACAACTACCTTATGGTCGGTCGGTTAAAAGATCGTCGCGAGGAAGCACGGTGTTTGGTCCTGTGAGTTGTCTTACATTTGACGACAAGTGACGACATTTTTCCCACTTTTGTCGGGTCGACAAGCCCAGTCTCGTGAGGGAAATACATCTCCAGGGGACATCTTCTGTGTGTCTTGGGCGACAAACAGCTGATAAAGACGGCCATCGTCAGCAGTCGGCGGGGTTTGTATTTTGTCACAAAAGAGTGAAAAACTTCCATTCGGGTGTGAAAGGCAGCCAAGACCGTTTTCAGGACAAATATAATCAAATATATGGGTCAAGCCGCCCGTTTTGTGTTGCATGTGCTATGTCAGTCCTTGCCGGGCGTAAAAGATTGGGCGTGTCGTAAATCACCCAGCCTGAATGCCAGAGACTTTTTTAGCGCGATTTCCGGTTTCTTTCTCGTGGCTTCAGCCTACGGCCGATGATGTGTCTTTCCGCCAACACCGAAAATACCCGCCGCACGCCAAAAAAACCTTTGGTACGAAGGATATGACACCATGATTCAGATTTTGTAATTTTATTTGGACTTCATCTATGTTATAGTAAGGGTTCTCCTTAGATTTTCATGTACTTGCAGTGAAAAAGACAGCCCAAAATTACGGTTTATGTTATCTAAAATTGGAAGGCAAGCGTTCTCGAACTTAATTTCCGATTGGTTTATAGTTTGACTTCAAAGCAGTCGTTTTCAAGGAGCGAAGCGGGCCCAGCAAGTCTGACACGCTCGTAGTACGGTTTGGCAGTAGGCCCACGAACCATTTGGGCATATTTAAGGCGGAACTGAACTTGTCAACATTTTGTTTGTTTGTAAATAAAGCTAATTTTTTTATTGTACTAATTTGGCCGCAGGCTGTTGAGCATGATAAGAAGTAATTTTTTAATATATATTTCCCCATTACATGAAATTTTTAGTACAATTGTTAAAGCTTGTTACCTTATTGCCCTTTAAAAATTTGAATTCTCATTTGTTGCCCCTATTCATTTCCTACAGAGTAGTGGGGAGAAGCTGATACAATATCAAGCAAATTCATCTTGTGTGATCATGTCCGAAATTCTCATGACCACTGAATTTTACAAAGCCTTGTTATTACAAGGAGAAATTTGATGCTGATCACTCTTAGGGCTTAAAGGGTCAAAAGTTTTCAAACTCTCTATATTGCGGATCGTAAGTGAGATCGTGCTAGCCATGCCATGCTGCTGAGTCCTAGCAAGGACGAAACAGCTGTCCATGGCTGCCACTGCCGGGGTGATATGGTTGTGCGCTTGCGTAAGGTATTAGCCATACCTCGGAGTTGGTAGTGTGTGCTACAGTTCATAATTGTGGTATCGATTTTAGCCATGCTGTTATAGATACATAATGGATAAAGATAACCTTAGGTTTGTATTAGCCATGACTTGCATTAAACTTGGTGGTTCTTAAAAAAGCCGTTGCTTTTGTTGCCTTCATGAGTTCAGTGTGCAACATACATACATAGATAAATAAACTTTAAGCAAGTGTCGAAAACTTCTATAGCTTGCCTAAAAATGCCGACTAATCGGGCACACTTACCTAAAAATAAGTTTATGACAATACAATATTTGGCGAGATTGATCACTACAGGGTTCTATAGGTCACTACAGCCTTGGTTATTATTTAGTTATTAATTAACATTTAAAGGCTACTCACAGTCACTACTGACAAGATTCCTAACTTCTCTCGTCTTCTCAAGTCCGAGTATGTGTGCAATGGAGCAACCTCGTTCTCAACAATGAAGGTCAAAAAAACTTGGGAAACGCTGGAAAAATCCTCCAAAGTAGTTGTTACCGAGGACTTTGTTCCCACATGTAGTCACAGTGTTTGAGTCGACTCATAAGTTAGGTTCATCACACGCCTCCCCCCTAACTCCCCTGTCAATGTTGTGACCCCAAACGGAAACTGACTCATTTCCACCCATTTATAATCTTATAATTCAACATTGTTTGGGGTGGGAGGGGGGAGGTCACTAGTTTTACTGTTATCAATGGAAGGGACTCAACACCAGTTTAACCTCCATTGGAAGCTTGTTTCCATGGATGTTAACGTGGCTTCATTATTATTAAAGAATAGTTTCACGAGCAGCAGGAAGAACGGACAGATAACTCAATGAAAATATGTCTTTGAAGCGACTCAACTTTTATTACAAAGGAAATCTATTTTGAGATGCAGTGAAACGAAAAATGCTTTGCAGCGAGTCATCTCCATGATGCACTGAAACTACCCGTTGCGAAGCGACTTTGCCCGAATGATTTTCGGTAAGGTTAAGTGCCCAGGGGGTTCTACTGTTCTTCTTAAAAACTTTCAGTCTGCAATGTTATCACTCCAGATGCTCCGTACCCATTAGCTGTCTCTGAATCCGGGGATAAGAGCCCATCAATGGAAAAAAAAATGCATCTTTCATATGTTTTAATAGTTATAAGGCTTTGGTACAGGCTATTTATAGATGAATTTTTTCGGCCCAAAACACTCGTGGTCAATCTGAACAGTGTAGGATCTTCACCTCTAGCAATGGAAAACAAGATCAGTTCAGGTGTAACCAGCCTTAAAGCAAAGAGAATTTAGAGTGGTAAGCGCATTCCAGGTGAGTATCATAACTTGAATGTGTACCTGGCGGTTTGTCGAGAAGGAAAAGAAGCAGCGAAAACCTACGCGAAGCGCCCGCGAACGGTCGTTATTTCCGTCCCATTCTCCTCTCATTTGCGCGCCCCCGGTTGGGGAGGAGGGGGAGGGGGTACTCCTTATGATGGCCCATATGGGGAGGCTCCGCCCGGAAGGGGTACCTTTATCAGGCTTCAGGTAAATGAAAGGGAAAGGATTTCAATAGTTGAAGTACATCAAAAGGGTTGGGAAATCTGTCCTTTGGGTCTGTGAAAGGGCCCAAAAGGGCTAATGGATGAATTGGCTGCATAAATTCGAGAAAACGTTTTCTTTTTGTGATTGATTCCTATTTAAAAGACAGTGCACTTACAGCAGTTTAAAGTGATGCAAAGTTCTAAGCAGGGCATGTGAAAGGGGTACCATTTGTCAGTAGAAGGTATACGGAAAGGGGAACCTTTTTCGTGAAAAATGGTATATTAAAGGGTAAGGGGTTGGACCTTGGGGCGGAGCCTCCCCGTATAAAACATTTTTTGAGTACCCCCCCCCCCCCCCCAGTGCACGCCCGACAAACAAAAACGCTTGCTACGCAGGTCACATCATAAATGGAATCTGTCTCTAAAACAGCTCACGTTTTATGAACACAGCGAAAATTGAGGGCAAAGAAAATCCCCCGGCTCTTCAACATTTATTGCTAGATAATGATAATGTTGGCAACGGTTCTCGTCTTTGCTGAAGTATCATCTCTTTGGTTTCGGCTGTTTTGTTTTCAAAATATATAAAACTGTTCTATTGAGGCCTTGAACTGCTGTTTAAAAAGTAAAAACTAAAATCCAAGCTTTCGCCGATCAACGGCATCATCAGGGATGATAAAATATTCCGCGCGCGCTATATATATGCAAAGAAAGTGTAGGGTGAAATGTGTAAAAGATGTGACGTATGTATGAAGGCTATAGAAATAAACTGTCAGCTGAACTGTGAGTAGAATACAAAGCTCTAATGATGGAGTGTCTCTAGAGCAAAGGACCTCTAAAAGCGCTTAAGAATGGACTCTAAACTAAAATACTAAAATAGAAGGTCTTTGTTTTCATTTTCACACAAAAATCTTGTGACTACTTGGGGGCGTTTTGCTCTCAAAGAGCTCTTGCTCTTGAGGATCAAAAGACTGCTTACTCTTGAAGAAGTCATGCAATGAGACTATGATTAGTATTTTACGGTTTTTTTTTTCAAACCTGGTTCAACTAAACGTTTTTATCGGCTCCTAGTGTGAACAGATTGACACCAAAGTCACGCAGTGTATGATTGTCACGTAAGACATCATTGGCGTGACTTGAGTTAATGCTGTCAGCGGTTTTTCGCCCATAGCTGATGAAAATGTGGTGAAATCCGAAAGGTTGGTAACCCACGTGCAGAAACAGTTTTTACCTTTTTTTACTCAGTTTTACCTGATAGAATCTTCTTATTGGACTCACTCAAACTTAAGCAGAGTAAGATACATAGTTTCATTTGAAAAGACAAAGATTTTATCGCAAAATGGCTGCAAACGAAGGCACGAATGGGCACGCGGAAGTTCCTTCCGACCTTGAAAAGAAAATTATCAAACAAATCGAGGTAAGCTGTAGGTTTTTTTTGTTTTTATTAGTTTGTTTTTCTGCCAAGAATCACAGCGAATGGTTATTAAACTAAGAAGCATTTAAAGGCTAAAAGGAATTGTACCATATATAAGTGAAAAGGACGCTATTTTTGTACTCGTAAGTACAATTACCAATTCCTTGCCAAGAGCGTTTGTTTCAGCTCTGAATGTCAGCATTTTGCCTTTGTGTGTTGACCGCTTATGCAAAAAATAAAAGTAGCGTTAGAATGACTCTGTAGAGTTGCCACGTTCATGTATGTAGGGACGTTTTAACTATTGGTGGGTCCTTCTGTACACACATGTATCACATTAACTTTAAGAACTTTGTCAAAATCAAGGACGAGAGAATAGGACAGTTGTGCAAGTCTGCCTTACATCCATACAATCAGTGCAATGTAGCCAGTTCAAGTTTCCATTCATTAAGCAGTTAGCTGATGATTATCAGTAAGATCTATGGTAAAACTCTTCAGTCATCCTTGCTAGTTGATCAATAAATAGGTTGTTTCCTTTGAACATTTTGCCATCTTGTTCACCACTGTCTGTTCATGGGTTGGGAGGTTCCATTTTTTATCTGCACCCCCCTAAAGATGATGGGAATCTCAACTCGGGTTCTGTTTTTGTTGGCACCTATGAAAAATTTGTCTGAAGGGTCGAAATTTTGTCGGCTTATTGGAAGGAAAAATCTGAACCCTCCTGTTCAAAAAAGCATCATCCCTAAGGGGATGCGGATAAAAAATGGAACGTCCCATTGACCCTGTGATTAAACACTGTGCCTATGATAGGCTAGGGAACTGAAATATTGTCTAACATACCTACCTGTATTTAACAAATCTGAAGATACTTGAATAAACTTGAATCTTCAGCCCAGTGTAGAACAAAGGCAAATTAAAGTTTTCTGCTACTGCTAGAACCCTGCATGATCACTATGTAACCATGACAATAGGGACCTTAAGATGTGACGAGGGCGACGGAAGCGGGAATGCCGCAAAAACAATAGGTTTAATTAGCAAAACAACAATTTTGCAATTTTGCACGTGCATCACGCTTTTTTGTACATTTCTTTGCCGTCACTGCACGACTACGACATGAAAATGCCTAATTTCACGATGTACAGAGGAAGTACACATGCGACGACGAAATTTCCTCTCTCTTTCTGAACCTGAATGTGGTTCTTAGGAATTCAACTTTTGGAGGGTTCGCCTACATTTGACAAAGTTAGTGACGTGGAGTAATTGCGATGAAGATTGAAAGAACGCGAATTCACTTTTTCAGCGACGTTTTGTCTGCCGTCGCCGTCCTCGGATCTTAAGGTCCCTAATGGTTTGAAAGTAACACCAAACTAAAGCTTTAGTTTGGAGTGTTGGACCCCTGAGCCTAACATCTTATCAGATTGTTATATTTCCTCAAATAAATGATAACTGGAAACTACCACCAGCCCTGTTCAGTATAGGGCTGTACCTGAAATCTTCTTCTTTGCTCTATATTGGTTCAGAGACTCGAGCTTTGTTCAAATTTATCACAAGTCATCCTTGATAGATGAGTTTTATATGTAATCTTGTGTTATCATGTATGTGAACAGTATTAACCAATGATAACATTCAAATTATTGTTGCAGTTTTATTTTGGTGATAAGAATCTACCCAGGGACAAATTTCTCCGACAGAAGGTTGATGAAAATGAAGGATGTATCCTTTCATACCCATGTCCTTAAAATTACTTTTCAACTAGCTAGAGAATGCAAATACAGGTTTTAAGCTCTGCAGCACCACATTCCCTCAGTTGATGCTGATAGATTTTAACATTCTGCTTTCATTCTTTTCATGATTGCTTATGACACAAGGGAGAATTTAGCTCTCAATCAACTGTCAGTTTTTCCATGTGTCCTTTTTTTATATCCCATCCTGTTTATAGTACTGTTTTGCTTGTGTAGGCAGTGTTCACCTTATCAAGCGGTAACTGGTATAATTTACTGCCTGAAGTAACACTTCTTACCGCCTGCAACCGCTTGAAAATTTACTAAAATTAAATTGTGATCTGATTGTATTTTCACAAGGAAATGAATGAATGTATGGAAAAGTACTAAAGTATACACAGATTTTCCATTTGTGGGCCACACATTTTGGAAAGAGAACATTGAAGACAGAGTAAAAGTATTGGAATCAAAGGTTTTTAATAATTATTATTGTCTAAAGATAACAATGGTTGATTTGCCTAAAATAGGTGTTAAAATGAGGGAATGACATTTCAGAGAACTTAGCTCCTAAATTTCCAAGCAAGGGCGGGCCATGTCCCTCACTCCACTACCCACCTCCCCCCCACCAGGAAAGTGCACCTTTAGTGTATATTTTTTCACCTTACCGGCCATGAATGGTCCCTTACCTAGCCCCTGCTGATCTAAACTTTAGGGGAGAACACAGTCTGTGCAGGTATATTGAGTTAGCAAAATAAAAAAGGACATGAAATGTACTCACTCACTCTCTCTCTCTTTATTCAAATTTAAATATCTCAAGAAGATTAATATACAAAATACCAGTACAGTATTGTTCATTATCACTGTAATCTGCAGTTTTCTTGACAAGACTTGCTATAAATCACAGGGGTGACACTTGAGTGCCTGACAACTTTCAACAGACTTAAGGTAAGAATTAAGCTCACATTTGCTTTATCTTGCCCCATTCTTTCTCTAACAAGAAGATACCAGAAAGCATTTACAGTGTATGCGGGATGTGTTGGTGTATGTAAGGAGTATTTTGACTGGAGTTGGACAGTTGAGTACATGGGTTGGTACTGACAATAATGATGACGAGTGGAGTTCTGGGTAAATATATATAGCTCCAGCTGTTCAAAGGGTGGATAAATCTCTATCTGGTGGATGGCGCAATGGTTTTCTAATACTTTTATGCTGGATAGTGATTTATCCAGTGGGTGGCGCTTGCCCTCGTTTAGCCTAGAGCCTGACAGAACCATTATTTTTAGGCTCTATCAACAGATGTAGATGCTATAGCCAAAGCTCTCAGAAAGTCAGAAGCTGGCCTGGTTGAGGTACGTTACAAAATAATGTATGTTTAAATACTGGTACATTGTTGCTCTTAAATATAGTTTCACTAAGATGTACCAGTGTTATTTGTACATGTGAATTAAGACTTGTTGTATATTTATAAAGGCTGTGTGTGCTTCCAGAAATATTAAGAAGCAAAAATCTTTGAACCTACAACACTTAGGCACTTAGGCATGTATATATGTTCAACTCTGACCCCCCTGGTGTACGACAAAGTGGTTGCTTATGGGAGGTGGTGGTCTAAAGGAAAAATCAACAAAATGTAAGCTCAAACTAAGCTGATATATACAAGAGAGAGTTTTTGAATAACAGTATTTAACTGAGAAAAAAAAACAAGTTATTCACAACACGGTCACTTATTGGAGTTGGTTTCTTATGAGAAGTGCTTGCTGTGAGAGAGTTGAGGTTGAAGAAGTAGTTTTTTTTCAAAAAGTAAGAATGTAAAACTGTTCTAGTGAGGCCTCAAACTGCTGTTTAAAAAGTAAAATCTAAAATCCAAGCTTTTACTGATCAATGGCATCACCCTGATGATGCCGTTGATTGGTGAAAGCTTGGATTTTAGATTTTACTTTTAAACAGCAGTTTAAGGCCTGACTATATAAAGAACAGTAACTGTTTTATATGTTTAATTATGCTGCTGAAGGACAACATGAACAGATTTTCAAAAAGTAAGGTTTAGCAAAAGTATTAGTTGCCTAGAAATAATTTTATACTGACCAGGTACTGCTAGACTTCAATTCTGTCAATTTAACAACAGTACAGAAAGTAGCAGCACTGTAAAATGTGTTATTTTTATTTTTTTTAGGTCAGTGAAGATAATACGAAAGTAAGAAGAGTTACAACAAAACCCCTTCCAGAGGAAACTGCAGAAGCAAGACATGATGCCAAAACCAAAACAGTGTACTGTGTAAGTTGTGTAAAGCATGCTGTTCATTTATACAGTGTAAGGGGTAACATTAAAACCGTATAACAGCAGAATTGTTTCTCACTTTCAAAAAGCTAGCCAACTATACCAAAGTGTTTTATCTTTTATTTGGATCTATCATCTGTGCACCACTTCATATACTTTTATACAGCAGGCTGCACCGCTTCCTACATATGTATATTTCAACAGTAAAATTTAAATGTTGTCCCAGTGATGGCTCTTGAACTGCATATATCAAAGAGTGGGGGTAATTTTCACAATCCCTTCATTTTGACATTTAGAAAGGGTTCTCTATATTTTAAATGCTGTGCAAATCATCTTCAATGCATAGTTTACACAACATGTACATATAACCTTCATTAGGATTTAAAGTAGTAAGTTAATGAATAGCCCTTTGATTCTTTTTTTAATCTTCATTGTTAGTTTGGTTTAATTTCCTTGCAGAAAGGGTTCCCTGCAGATGCAACTATTGATCAACTGGAAGAATTTTTTTCAGATAAAGGAAAGGTAAAGTACATATAATTCTTAAATAAGACTGACTTGTCCTCCATCAGTTTAGCCCTAGCATCAATTTTGGTACATGAAATTGTACATTGTTGTTAGTATGCATGCTTATAACCAGCCAGTGAATCCTCTGTTTAGAAACCTCTCAAACAATTCTTTTTGCCATGATTTACCTGCGTTCCTTTTTTTTAAACTGTTCAAAGGCCGTGCTGATCAAAATGAGGAGAGGTGAAAACCATTTATTTAAGGGATCTGTGTTTGTTGAATTCTCCACTGTTGATGAAGCGAAGGCATTTGTGGCAACAGAGGCACTTCAATATAATGAGCAGGAGCTCATTAAAATGATGAAGTAAGTATTCTTCATTAATCAAGAAGAGTTCTCCCTAAAATGGCTTCTCTCCTGATAGTACACTGTATGTTTGTGTAAAGTTTTAATCGTTGGCAGATACTATTGATTGGGGAAGTGGGGTAATTGAGGGGTTGGGATACCCCCACTCTATTAATTCATGTAAATCCATCACACTGGAGTATTTTCTGAAGTACACTGTACTTGACT